>ML823074.1:29153-49614 GCA_009831015.1 Picea engelmannii
CATATTTGGGAGAGGACATTCTGTACTTGTTTGAGTTATCTCTTGGCATTGTATTGGCTATCTATATTAAGGAAGTTTTGCTGGGTTTTCTACCCAATGAGGGTTTTCCAGGATAAATGTTGTGTCTCTTGTGATTGTGTATTTCTCAGTGATTCTATCTTATGCTATTGTTATCTATTGAAATGCAAAGAACTATAATAATGGCTTAAATATTAACAAAAATAACATTAGAATCAAAGCAAAAGAAAATAAAAAATAAACCAAGAGGAACTGTACAATATTTACAATTAAGATAAGCTAAACTCAAATTTGCAAAATGAAGAATAAAACAGACTAAATAGAATGTATAAAATAGTTTAAACTAATCAAAATGACTAAGTAAATCCAAACAATCAAACAAACTTGAAAAGTGAGAAAAGAAAAGAAAAACTTATCCAATGAAAAGTGACCCAAACTCACTGTACATCTAAGCTAAGAAAAGGATTTGAGACAAGGGAAAATAAGCAAATTTTGTGAAACATTAGAAAAAATTAGAAAACAATTTCTATGTTACAACATAACCCATGAGTTTCAATATTTGTGGAATTGAAATGCTTGATAATGCATGCAGGGAGATAAGTGGTTCTTCATTAGAGAATGAAAATTCGATATCCATTTGAGTTAGAGTGTTGATGTATTCAACTTTGAACTCTAGTGTCTCTTTGATACTTATGTCTCTGGTCATAGCGTGAGTGGTCATATCAATTTGGAACAATTTTTGTTCTTTACAACGATGACAATGAACCTATTTTTCATCAAAATTATATAAGAGTCCTCATCTTTGATGATCTACTATTTCCACTAGAGACAACCTTTGAAATTTAAAGACATGAGTAGAAGTTGTGCTTGGGGAAGTACCTTGGGGAGGATGAGTCTGGGGAATGAAGGCTTTTTTTGTGTGTGTGCATTAATAACCATCTCTACTTCTAGGGCCCTCTGCATGGCTTCCAACCATGTAGCAGGACGTTGCATTCTAACTTGTGCTCGGATCTCCTCCTTGAGGCCACTAATGAAACATTCTTTATAGAAAGAATCTACTAAGTTCTCTATACAAATATCTAATTTCTCAAAGGATGCCATAAAGTCTGTGATTGATCCAGTTTGGTGTAACTTGGTAAGCCTCCCCAAATAATGAGTATTTTTCTCAAAATGTTCATAGACAACTTTAACAAACTTACTCCAAGTGATATAGCCCACATATGTTCTTTTATGTCATTCCCACCATTGCCATCGTTCTGGATCTATATATAGGATTCCCACCTTGAGTTTCATCATGTCATCAATAATGCCCTAGAGGGAAAAGTAATGTTCCATCTTGGTTACCCATCCTGACGGGTCATAACCATCAAACTTGTTCAGATCCACCTTAGGAGAATGGTGCCATATGCTATTATCCATTGATCTATTTTTGTGCAGACCCGACAAATGTTGCGTGTGGCTAAATAGTTTCGAGTTAGAAGTTTCTTTATGGTGTGGCTCAATGTATGGTGCAATCCAATGGTTTTCTTTTGGTATAACCAGAGTTGGCATACCCATCAACTTTTTAGTCAATCTCTGTTCGAAGTTGTTGAACTTCTCATCCAACTTCTTATTCAACTTCTCATCCATCTTCATATCCAACTTCACAACTATGTCATCTTGAATTTTCTTAAGTTTTTCTTCCATGGAGTCCAACTTGCTTGTAGTAGTGTAGGTGTTGATGTTGTTCGAAGAAGTATGAGGTGGTTTATAGGTAACTTTCATGGGTGAGCTCACTAAAAAAGGTAACAAGGTCTTAGAGACAAGGGAGTGTCAGGTGCTATACCTCTCCGATATACGTGCAGGTTCCAACAATAGCACTCGACCTATTATCTTAGGGAACTAACTAAGGAGGCAAACAAATGCCCTTAGCCGTACTACGCGACTACCCAAGAACTAGAGAGTGATCTCTCTTAGTGTTGTTCTCGATGTACTATAGCAACAAGACGACCAATTGGTTTATCTATAGCTGGTTTCAAGTATACCTATGGGACTTCCAATATAGCTGAGGGTACGTGGAAGTGAGATTCCATATACATGTAGTGTCTGATGCAGTACTACTCAAACGGGTATCAATAGGGGTTACAAGGGTTTCCAACAATGTGATTCCACTTTCATTTCCTACGTCTATTCTTCCCCTACCACAATTTTACCCACTGAATGATAAATCATTGTGTTATTTAAAAATATTGAAACACCTCTCTAAAAAAAATTAAAAATTATGAGCTTGTTAACACGAGAAAAAACTCTTAGAATCACTTGAAAATAACTTGTGCAAGGTAGGGCTCGAGGCCAAAAATGTAAAATGATCACAACTTCGGTGATACTTATCTAATTGGTTATTATGATCCCAATTCTGAAATGCCACAACTTTTCTATATTTAATGGCATTGGTTTGACTGAAATCTGTGCACTCTGTCAAAATATATCCAATTTGCAAAATTCATGGCCATCACCAGAAAAAATACCCTAAAAGTTGCAGATTTGAATCAATGATATCTCCACTTTTCAAACTCTATTTTGGATGATATTTTTTTGATACTAGGTATTGTTTTTAGAGGAATTTATATCCATGGCTGGTTTCTTCAAATTCTGCACATAAATTTTCATAAATCGATGTGATTACTGTAATCCTCCTTTTTTTTGTAAAAAATATGTGAAAAGAAAAACATTCTCCCATTTCATGCCCAAGAAAGAGATATGATATCACTTGTAGTATACTTAATCCTAAAAATTTAGACAATTCACATAAAATGTAGTGAAAATCCCAAGAACATAAGAGAAAAGAGAGATAAAAATAGAGAGCTATGTTCACTTGCCTCTTCAAGGGGGAAACCTCCAAGAGAAATGCTACAAATACAATAAAAATTCTTGACAAAACAATACATAACCTTCTACTCAATATATATATATATATATATATATATATATATATATATATATATGGAGAATGTTAACTACCTATGGGCCCCTTACAATGAGGTTCAGCCAACCAATTTAGGTCTTGTTACTAAAAAGAACCCTTTATTGCAATGAGTGACTATTAACTAACTATTTAATGGGCCTTATTCATGGAAGGTGGCCTCATACATTAATAAAATATCTAAGTAAAGGGGTTAGGGTAAGATCCTAACAAACAACACACATCTTGTGTTATCTTATAGCAATAACATAACAAAGGTTAATTTTAATTTTTTCCCAAGATTACTATGGGTGGACACTTTTAACCCATACGACATGTGAAAAAGACCAAGGAAAGTGATATTTCCTAGATCACTAAGTCAGATGTACGTGAAATGGTGAATAATGTGTGGAAAGGAAAAGGGGAGTGTCATATATGACCCTCATAGTCATGTGAGATGTGTTGATTTTGTAGCTTAGGGAGGTATTCCCACAAGAGGCCAAGGTGTCAAGCATGTGGGAATCTTCGTTGGCACCATATTAGCCTTTTGGTTTGGTGAAAACCTCCTTGGATTTGAGTGGGGGCTTCATGGGTTTGGTGATGGGATTTGTGGGCTTGTGTCAGGGCTTCACACCCACAAGAAAATTCTAGTTTGATGTTGACTTGTGGAGGGGATTCTATGGTGACACCCAAGGATTGTATATAAAGGAGAGAGGTCATTGTGACATCTCATTGTATCATTGTGGAAGAATGGAGTTGGAACAAGTGACTATGTACTTGTGTCAAGGAGGATTGGTGATCTCAGCTAGGAAAGTCTGCAAGGTGGTAAATTTGGCCTAGGAGAAAGAAGGTGGCAGAGAGCGAAGTGTATGGAGGTGACTGTACCAATTTTATGTACTCATACACAGTTTGCAGATGGGTGAAGCATCTATATACATGGGTTGCAGAAGGACGAATTGTGTATAGGGTATACGTGGTTTGCAGGAGAGAAAACCACATATGTCCGCGGGTTTCTAGTTGGTGAATCACGTATCGAGTTTTCTGGGAAGGTACATGTCTGTACAGGTTGATAGGTGACGTCAATAGGCCGTACATGTGATCTACAATAGATTCTTAGGCAAAGGATATTTCCAGATATTGTTGAGGTTTGGTTTTCTTGTTTGTATATTGGAAGACAAGGTTGTCCTAAGATTTGGTGATTTTGAGAGGATTAGTTCTATCCTCAATTTTGGTGACTTTGAGAGGACTAGTTTTGGTCCTTAGATTTGGAGAATTGTATAAAGTTACATAACATAAATATTGTATCTCTTGTGTTTTGATGATTCATCTATGATCTTGTTGTTTTTGTTGTATATGTTTTTCAACCAATAATTTTAGTGTAAAGTTGTTCAGTGATAGTTAGATCACTAGGAAGCAATTTTCAGATCTGAAATTAGTCACATAGAGTTGCATGTGAAAATTGACAAGATGATGTATATGTCTTATTTCTTGTCTAAATAGCTTTCAAGAGCTAGGGGTCTTCAATAATTTCATGCATAAGCCTTTGAGAGGGACCTAACTTTGAGTTGTCATTTCCTCAACATTGTTTCTTACTACCCCTTTCTTTTCATTTTTCTTTATTTTTTATTCATTTCTTTTATTTGTTAAGTACATTTGTATTTAGATATAGACAAGCATGTGACTAGGGGCATTGGCCTCAAAGCAAGGTGGCGTAGCTCAAGCTTCATTATTTTTGGCTTTTAACTTTTTATTTACTTTTCATCTCTAACATTTTTTGGCTTTAGTTTAGGATTTCTTTAGCTAGACCTTGTTGGATGACATATGATAAATCATACATGAAGGGATGACATATTTTTATGAACGCGATGGATGTGAAAGGGAAAAGGTGAAAAAATGTTATGTATGGTCAGGATATGGGCACACTACACCAACTTGATCACCAATAGTACAAATAGACTCAAGACTCGCCACATCTTTAAAACATAATAATGTCCCCCATGGTAAGACGAGGAAAAATATAAAATTATTAATGTTATGGAGTCATTATTAGATAACACTTCAATGTTTACCATTTTCGTGACTATCTTAGAAGTTATAGCTCCATTTCTAAATGTTAAACCAATGCTTTGAGAGCAGAGCACAACATATGAAGTTTTCATCTTGAACCAAAATACCATGATCATGCATACTAAAAGGATAAGTGTATATGTCATATGACGTGTGAGGGAGGAGATATGATATACCATGGTTGAGCTAGCACAATCACATATATAAAGGAGAAAATGAAAGAGTTGTCTTAGAAAATATGAGCAATAGAGCTCATGCAATTAGCAACATAACACCCCTTGTGTGGGTGCATATGGAAGTAGTTACCCCCAAGGGGAAACATGTGGATCCTACTCAAGGACATGCACTCTTATGCAAGAGTGTATGATAACTACAGAATCTCAATCATACCTATGATCTCCACACATTTAACTTGGAAAAGGCATTAGCAAGGGAGAATCTACCACCCCAAAAGAAAAAATACTACTTTGCATGAAATCAAAAATTTCTAAGAATGAAAATGAATAAATAAAATTATTCTAAGGCAAAAAGCATAACAAGTTAAACAAACAATGCAATGAAAGGAAACACGCAAATTAAAGAATAACAAAGAAAGGAAAGTAATCAAACAAACCCTATACTTTTTCTCCAAAAAGCGAGATCAACTATCCAAGGTTGGATAGTACCAAGCATGTTCAGTGAAAATCCTTTAGCCAATGTAACCATCTAATTATATCTTCATCTTTGAAAAGCCTTTTCCTATGTTAGGTCGCAAATAGAATATCATTCCCAAGTTCAAAGTAAGGTGATGATCTTAAAACATGAACCTAAGACTTGGCCTAAGTTGAATTGTTGTGTTACAAACTTTCTCCATCCAATGTCATATAGGGATGATATAATTAAGTGAAAAAGATCTTAAAGGCGGCTCAAACTATGGGCATTGTTGAGTTTCCTTGTCACCCTTGATAAAAATTAATTAGAGATGGTAATAAATTGTATGTCCGTGAAAGGCTTGTCTTTGAAAATCAAGTTGTATGTGTTGACTCAATTTGTGGCAGTCTCTTCATAATCTCTCATGTCATAAAGAGGGGACCACTTTTCGAGAAAAACTTTTGAAGAAGTCTAATAATGATGAGATTTATCCTTTTCCTAGTTCATTGTACCAATAAAAAATCACTGAAGAAAATCCAAGGACAATACAAACATCTTCATCTTGGTATCCTCATGAGCTACATCGATATTTGAAATAGCATTAATGAAGGATGTAATGTGCCAAATAGGTGAGTCATTAACCCCATGGAATCTTAGTAGTTCTTCTCTACAATCTTCACAATCATTTGGGTACCCCACGATTCCTGAAAATTCCAAGGAATCAAGTAAGTCCTTTAACAACCATTCTATTTCATTTTCTTCCAGATTCAAACCATCCGACCCTTTAATAAAAAAATTTAAGTTAGGATATTTGCAAAGTCTAAGTTCATCCATATTAATGGTAGGAAAAGGTAAAGGAAAATGATGCCTAAGGATAAAGGTTTGTGTTTATTGTTGATAAGATTGAAACTCATTGAAACTTATCCTATGTTGATCACACGATTTAAAAATGACTTCTTCTATGTTATCATCCTTCGTCAAGTAATCAAAATTTGTTTCACAAATATTAGAAACTTGGAAAATAATGCATCTTTCCCATAATTTATCTCTAAGCGGGGTGTGGATACTTTCTTTATTAAAAAATTCCAAAGCTTCACTACGCCCCCCTTTGTTCCCTCTTCATCGATTTCAAGTGCCAATGAAAAGGTAAGAACTGCATGACTACTCAAGTCTTCATCCATAGTGTCAACAAATTCATTTTTGGGTTGTTTGGGGTTTTCCATGTGATATCTCGTAAGCTTCTCCTTATTCAAAATCACAAAGGTGCCATCACAAGTAGGGATAGTATCATACGAAAGGTCCATTCGTAAATAACCCAAAAAGTGAGCAATGAATTTTCTTGATAAAAGTATCTCCCAAGAATCTAGGATATCTATAAAAACAATATCTATCAAGATCACTATATCTGGATACATATTCAACCTTACAACCAAATTATTGATCAAAGCAAGCACCTCTACCTCCCTTCTATCCATGGAAAAAATGTTTCTATATGCCCTTGTTATCCTCAAGCCTAATTGATGCATCACTATTAATGGCATGACGTTGGATGATGCTCTTGAATCCAACATACAATTGTGCAACAATAAGTTATTCACTCATAAATATAGGTAAAAGGGGTAATGTCCTCCATTCAATCCTCCTTTGTTCATGGTTTGAAAAATCACAGGTGTATCTTTAGAAGATTCTCCCTTCCCTTCACCAAATCCAAGAATGTATCCAACCTTCTTCCTTTGTGATGGTGTATTTACAAATTCTAGAAAAGGGATTGATATGTGAGATTTTTCAAAATAAGCATTCAAGTCAATGTTGATATCTTCACAAGTGGATTTTGATAAGTCTAAAGTTGAAGCATCACTTGAACTCTTTGTTGGTTGAATTGGTTTCTTTCCTTTTTAGATCATTAACGGTTGTACATCTTGAGCACTTTGGGCGTGTGGAGTAGTTGCACTTTGAGGTTGTTGGGTTGGAGGACCTTGGGGTTGTGGTTGAGTTGGTTTACCCCTTCATTGGTACGTGACCTAATATTTTTCTCAGATCCTCCTCCTTATTTCTTCTTGAGATGGCTTAGGAGATAGATCCTTATAAATGGTGGCTTGTTCAAGACTCTTCTCTTTTTCTCCTTTGACTTGTACATTAGAAGGGTTGGATACATTATTAATCCTACCAAGAAAATCACCCACATAGTTGATAACGATCCATCATTGTAAATCTCACTTGCTAGTTGAGTGGATTATTTGGAAACCATACAAGTCTCTTGGTTATGTGGTAGATTACAAGGGTTGCACCGTGGTAAGACTTCTTTTTCTACCACATTTTTTTTCCTCTAGATGGTTTGGAACCTCTTTATTTTGATTATGTTGAGGTTGTCTAGGCCTATCCCAACCACGACCTCCTCTTGGTTGAAATCTATTTTGTTGGGCTTGCCTTTCCAAAATAAGTATCTTGTTTTGCATGGTTTGGTTTTGTTGACGAAGTGTTTCTGTTTGTTTAGCAAAAATAGCCTCCATCCTCTTCATTCCATTTGATAGAAAAATTATCGTTTCATTCTCATAACTAGTAGTGTTGACAACATTCTTCTTGGGTTCATTCTTAGTCCTAGAAGAGCTTGCGTGGTTGGATCTTCGAGAAGAAGATAAGTTCTTTTCAACCTTGATGACAACCTATTATGTAGTTGCAAGGTTCCTAGGCTCTTGTTGTCTTAAGTGAAAATTAATTTCTCCATCAAGAGAATCCAAGTAATAAATGAGAATTGCTTTCTCTAGGGGTTTGATATTCTGGTTCATCTTTTGAACAATTTGAGAAAATATTTTGTTATATTCTTCCATAGTCTCATTCTCATTTTTCTTGGTTGAACTAAGGGAATCCAACAAGTACCTATTGTCATTTTTCTCACCCCATTTATCCACAAAAACATTTTCCAATTCATTCAATGTGACATTGCCATTTGCAGGTAAGGATATGAACTAATATGATGCATCAACTTCCAAGGAAAGTAAAAATAGCTTCATATTTGCATCCTCATAATTTGTAGCAAACTTGTTGGCAATGTTTTTGAACTTCCTCCAATGGTCCATTGTTGACACAACATTATTAGCTTGGAAAGTTGGCAACTTATCAATGGATTTCTAAGGAATATCACAGGAATAGCCTTGTATGTTTGTAAAATTAAAAGGCATATTCAGTTCAAAAAACCAATCACCCATTGTGACTTGAGTGTTTGGTACACTACCACTCAAACAAATATCATATATCTTCAACGACCAGAGAGTCTATGTAATTTCAAAGATTGGGGGTTCCTTGATTCTATGGATTCGTTGGTGGAAGTATCTTTCAAGTTTTTGGATCAAAGAAAGAGTGCATTGAGAAGATCGCCTTCTAGAGGATCTCTTAAGTGAGGGTTCCTTACACAGAGTCACTAGATAAACTTATCCAAAACTCATCAAATTTGAATATAAGAATTTAAACTCGGAAAGTGGATTTCTCTCGACAATGATGCTAAAATGTTACTAAAACTCTCACTAAATGAAAAGTTCTAACCTTCATAGGAGAGCTTAGAAGCAACAACTATGCAAGCCACCCGCTATCACTTCGGTGGCCTTTAATGCCACACCCAAGCTAGGTTATGGTGACACTAGGGCAACGGAGCCAAGCTACAGGATTCTAGCTCACTCAACCCAACTCATTTTCTCTCGTGCTTAGCCAATTTACTCATTACAAAACACTCCAAGCATCTCTTCCAACCATTAAATATCGATGGAACTCTCTTTCACTACCCTATACAACATAAGGAAGATCTTCTCTTTCTCTACTCAACAGTCTCTTGGGGATATCCTTCCCTTCTAGTGCTCTTTAGTGTAGGTAGAAAGAGTCCAAATCTATTGAATGCTTTCTAGGAATAGCTTGGAAGAATAACACTCAACTCTTAAGCATCTAATGAGCAACAATAACTAGTGGGTAAAGGATTCCTATCTTACCCAACCTCTATGGTCACCTACAATTATCTTTCTCTCATCCAAGGTCTGCAATCCCTCTTTCACAGTGATGATTTAGCCAATTTCCAGAGTAGTTCATCATTGGCAATGGAGAATACTACAAGAGAGGTGTCGAGAATAAATGTGAGAATGGTAGAATGAATGACAATGAGTGGATTGGGGGAATTATGGTTGACATTGCTTTTGACAATAGAATGAAGCACTCTTATGCATCCCCATAATGATTATACTTTGCATACTTTATTAACTACATGCACAAACTTTCCTCACTAGCCTCTACATACATTTATTGATTGGGTTTATAGGTCAATGGAGGTGGATGGCTTCATTTAAGGCACATAGCAAAAAAATAGATGAGATCTTAGGCTAACACTTGGCAATAGAGGATCACTTTCCCATAAGTTCCCTTTCTTTTTCCCCTCTGGTGGAATCATAGCCATTCTCATGCTTTCTGCGGCCATCTTGGACAATTATATATTATATTCCAGCATCAACATTTATATAGCTTGTGTTTACTATGACAACCCTACCACATGATCTATAAAAGTATATCTACATCATCTACATGCCTAGCCATCCACTGGTTTGGCCTTGGCTTTGAGCTCTGCACTAAGAATCCATACTAACATATTTATATCATTTACGGTAGGGGTCATTTATTTAAGCTCACATGGCTCGACTCTCATCATCACAACCATCCATTTACAAATTATACATGATTTGATCCAATCATTCCAAGGATCAAAACCAAGGTATTACAATAAAGCATTAGTGGTTGAGGAACCAGAGGCAACATGGGAATGCCTAGAAAACATTAGAAAGTTGAATAGTTGATTGGAGGAACTAAGCCACAATCACAACATGGGCTTCTTTACTTGGTAGAGGATTATTATTAGTAGTAATATGATAAATGAAATGCTTGATCTTATATTGGTTTCCAAAATTTTCACATCAAGGTGTAAATCTTTCAGTGGGCAGCTTAAAAATCTCTCCTCTTGGCGACGAAATATTCATCACTTATCCACCTTTGCACAACGAAATATTCATCACTTATCCACCTTTGCATAGTCACCGTTAGATTTTACTTGTAGAACCGAATTCAACATATTGGTAATCAAACCTAGACCAGCAGGCATTGAGGCTTTTGCCTTGCCAAATTAATCATCGGTCCAATGTTTTCTTGTCTTAAACAACCATTTGTGCATAAAATGCTTTCCCTGCTATTTGAAACCATTATCTCATCGAAATCTTTAATATGTTCCATATTGACTTTCAGAACGTATCTTTATTACCAAATTTTCACTATCTTAGTGACACTAACGAACACCACAATAGTAGCAAAAAATGGGTTGGGAGGCAAATGCTGCCGAAAAGATCAGTTCATGAACTACAACAAGAAAGCTCCCATCGAAGGCCTCACACTCAGGAACAATCATTGCCCATCAGTTCATGAACTACAACAAGAAAGCTCCCATCGAAGGCCTCACACTCAGGAACAATCATTGTCCATCCGGCCAAGGCCAAGAAATGAAAAGCTTCATCAGTTGCTTCTTCATTTAACATCACAAATAATCCTCACAAGCACATATTTGCTTCCTGAAATGAAAGAAGCAGCTCAGAATGCTCCCATTAATTTTTTTTAATCCCCTAACCTTGAAGGTAAACTCTCCGGTAAGACCATCACCACAAAGTCCAAGATTCTTTATGATTCTTATAGCTGTTCCAACTGGTGTGTAAGAAGCCCAAATGCAGCGGAAAGCTTCTCACCCAGATGACATAGCAAATATTCCCTCCGTTACTCCACATCATTCATCATAAATTACGTGTCAGGCATACACCATGTCTCCTGCATCTGTTCACTCTGTTCCTTCCACTTCAAATGAATTTCCTTCATTCCAGGGTGTCACCTGTCGTCTACAACAAAAACATGCACCCTGTTGTTGACTTCAATCCAACTAGATCCAGGCTCCTTTTTCAATCTCCTGGATTTCATCAATCTTCTCACCTTTGCTACATCTTCCCACCTGCCACAGGCAGCATAGATATTTGATAACAACACATAAGTTTGGACCTTTTCTGGTTCTGACACAAAAAGGTACCCTGCAACATGTTCCCCCAACTCAAGATTGCCATGGATTCTACAGGCACTAAGAAATGTCTGCCAAATCAATGCATCAGGTTCAAAGATCATGTCCCTTATAAAGCGTTCTGCCTCATCCAAGTACCCAGCACGGCCAAGGAGGTCAACCATGCAAACATAGTGCTCCATTTCAGGTGCGACACCATAATCTCTGCTCATGGATACAAAGAATTGGCGGCCTCTATCCACTAGCCCTGCATTGCTGCAAGCAGAGAGAACTCCAACGAAGGTAATGCTGTCTGGTTTCATACCTATACTTTGCATTTGTTCAAAGAGTTGAAGGGCTTCCTTACCAAACCCATGCTGGGAATATCCTACTATCATAGCAGTCCAAGAGATCAAATTCCTTACATCCATTTTGTTAAAAACTCTCTGAGCATCGTCTATGCTGCCGCATTTAGCATACATGTCGATAAGAGTGCTCCCCACACAAACATCGCACTCATAGCCACTTTTCACTACACTACAATGAACCTGCCTGCCCTGTTCTAAAGCTGTCAGGCATGTACATGCTCCAATAATGCTTGGGAAGGTAAACTGGTTGGGCTTCATGCCCGCCTGTTGCATTAGGCAAAAGGTTTTCAGAGCCAGTTCACCCTCCCAATTCCGAGCATATCCAGTGACCATTGCAGTCCATAAAACCAAATCCCGTTCAGGAATTCTCTGAAATGCTTTGCTTGCATCCTCTGTGCTTCTACATTTCGCATACATGTCAACAACTGCACTCCCCACGTGAACATCAACCTCAAATCCATTTTTTATTATGTGTGCATGAATTTGCTTTCCCTGTTCCAAATTTTCTACACGGGTACACGCACCAAGTACACTGGCAAATGTGAATTGGTTTGGACTAATACCTGCTTGTTGGAATTTATAGAAAAGTGCCAAGGCCTCCAGGGCATGCTCATTTTGAGCATATCCTGTGATCATGGCAGTCCATGTTACCAAATTTCGCTTGGGCATTTTGTCAAACACTTTATGTGCATCTCCTACACACCTACACTTAGCATACATATCCACAAGGGCGCTTCCTACCCATACATCTGTCTCGAACCCATTTTTGAGGATAAGAACATGCACCTGTTTGCCGAATTGGAGTGACAACAGACCAGTACATGCGGTAAGAGAACTAGAATATGTGAAAGCATCTGGCCTCATTCCTGTCCACTGCATTTGGCAAAAGAGTTTGAAAGCCTCTTCCCCATTCTCCTCTCGGGCATATCCTGTGATCATCGTAGTCCATGAAACCACATTTTTTTCAGACATTTCGTCAAACCCCTGACGTGCACAATCTATACTTCCACATCTATCATACATATCAACAAGTGCAGTTTCTACAAAGACACCTAATTGAGATCCAGTTTTAATTATGAGGGAGTGTACCTGCCTGCCCGTCTCCAGATCTGCTAAACAAGCACACGCCTTAAGAACAACAACCCAAGTGAACTTATCCGGCACCATGCTCTCCCTCTGCATTTGGATAAACAGTTTCAGGCCATCCGCGCCATTGCTATGCTGTGCATATCCTGAAATCAATGCAGTCCACGACACCGAATCTCGTTGAAACATTTTATCAAACACTTCGCGTGCAAACTTCAAATTCCCACATTTGGCATACATTGTAATTAGATTGTTACTCACGAAAATGTCTGGTTCGAATCCGCATTTGATCATGTGATCGTGGACTTTCCGACCCTCTTCCAGGAGCTTCATGTCAGCACAACCCTGCAGAAGAGAGGCATAAGTTCTCGAATCCGCTCGAAAGCCTCGGTGTTTTGAACGATGGAGAGTTTCCACGGCTTCCTTGATAAACCCATCACGACAAATAGCTAATACTCTCTCCCAAAATTCCCCGGCGGTTGGCACAGCAGTTGAAGAGGTTCGATTCCAAATATGGCGAATTGGGTTCCACAGCTGAAATCTAACGGCGACCATGCTAAGGTGGAGAGGCGATGGATATTTCATCGCCAGAACCAGAACTTCTTAAGCTGCCCACTGAAGCATTTCCACCACAGTGAAAATTTTGTAAATTCATATAAAACCAATCATTTCATTAATCGCGCCTAGAGCCGCATTCTACAAGCCAGTATGCTGCAGATTGTCATGAGTGAGTGTAACGTCGATTTTATCATATTAGCAGCAATCACGGATGGAGTGATAAGGAGCGGCCCTGGAAGTTGACATCTCTATGAAAATTTGATGATGGTTGGATATTTTCCCTGTTTTTCATTTTATGTTTAATGCAAATGATTAAAAGTCAATTTTTTTATTTGGAAATGCGCTCACCAGACAAGGTTGGAATTTTATTGGAATGGGTTGTCTGCCATATTATATATGAACCTTATTCCATTGTCCATCATTGTATCATAATTGTTGTCATCTAATTATTTTTTGGAGATCTAAAATTTTTATTGCTCAATTAAGGACTAATTCTCATCAACTCTGTTGTGAAACAGGGTGCTGGAAAAGACCAAAAGAAAGGTGGGAAGAAAGAGTATGTATTTTGTGCTCGTCCGGAAAAGTGGAAACAGAAAAACATTTCATTTTAGAATGTGAGGCCCTCAAAGACAACAGAAAAAATTATGCAGGTATTCTGGCAGCTAGTTCTTGGGATAATCTATTCAGCAAAGAGTTTGTTGAGAAGCTGGGAGCGATTATTGTAAAACTTCACAGGAAAAGGGCCGAATACAAAAGCCAGATAGAAAAACAATCTGTCCCATAGGCTATTTTTAGCCTCGTGGACGTTAAAAATTCTTTCTTTCTTTCTTTCTTTCCACACACTGCAACTTTGCTGCTCAAAACAAGTGTAGATTATAAGGTAGTCTCTCTATATGACAACTAATATGTACATAGGACAGTGCAACTTCAATTCTCAAAAAAAGAGTTCATCAAGCTAAGCTCTTTGCTAACTCTATTATTGGTCTTGTCTATCTACCAAGCATCTAAGAGTAGCATTTGATATGCTTATCCTAAGGGCTCAAAACACATTACCTAATGTGACAGGGATCACAAGGGAAGGAACTCTAAAAGTCTCAATCAAATTTTATGACCTATTAATGATGAAAACGATTAAAAATTATTAATGATGAAGATGATTAAAAATAATGACGGGTTTGTTGGAAATTTTAACTTCAAACTAATGATTTTAGTAAATTTGTCCCTATAATTATTGACGTACTATTTTTTTTATAAATTGTCAAATATGTCTAAAAATTAAAAAAACATTCTACAAAACGTCACATTCCAGGCCTAATAGGAACGTGTGTCGCCAACATCATTATTGTCGCTAGTGGAGAAAGGACAGATTGTCAATATGCTAGAGGTAATGTAACATAACAAGGTGAGGTTGAACTCATTATGTTGACCTAGTGCAATAGGAAACCAATACCACCATGCTTGAAGATGATGCACCTAGGACACGTGGAATTCTGAGAGTTGTCATTGAAGAAAATGGCTTACAGCCATGATAGAGGGTATTGGGTTATACTTATAGCCATGAGGGAGCTGAGGGACTGTGTGTGTGTGTTGTTGCAACACACTTAATTATTCCATGAAAAATAATGCTTAGGAACATCGCTATGGCAAGAGACCCTAAAGAATCACTTACTCATTTGTCACTAGTATGGATTATGCTACACCTCTACTCATTTATAAGGCAAATGGCCTCAAGCAAGAGTGCAAGGACGTAGGGGAAATACCTCCACAAGCAAGGCAGAGGAAGACTATTGAAACCCCAGAGCCAAAAGGAAAAGGTGGTTGCCCAACGTTGTACTTGTAGGTAGAAGTTTAAAGCTCTAAGAATTGTGAAGGCTTTCATTATTGGACACAAGGCCTTAACCATCCAGATGTTGGACAAATGTAAGACATAGTTCATAAAGAGGGAAGGGTCACCCATAGTGAAATGATTGATAAGGAGTTGGAGAAGATCATTCCAAACATAGGGGTCTCTCGACACAAGGTCCCCATTATTCACTCATGGTTTCCCTATTTTGGTGCACCAAGGAGATGATCCCTTGTAGCATGGACAACCAACTAGAACAAAATAATCATATCATAGACTACATCTTAGACACTCTTCAGAGATTTGGATGACAAATACAAGTCCATTTTTTATGCAATTCAGAGTCAACAATGGGACAAGGGGGTTTAGAATGAAGACATGCCCCTAAGGACTTGGTAGTGGTAAAGAAGGAGTCCAATATCCAAGTTGGAAGCAACACAAAGCACCCCATTTCTCTTAAAGAGGAGGAGGCTTAATATCAGGTTTTTGTAGTCCTCTCAAGCATTATGTTTATATGTTCTGGTGATTATCACATTGTGTTTAGAAATGAATCTTTCTGCTTAGTTTCATGGAGTAATGTGCCGACCCATGCCACATTCTCTTGGAACACTATTTATGCTTTTCTAATTTCATACATACCTAAACTCACCATTGTTCTCGGTGTTTTCTTTTTTAATCTGGGAACAAGGATGCCTTGAACAATCAAACAACTTAAGTCTTTATGTTTTTTTGGTAAGCATTTTAGATTTCAACTAAGGTTCCCTTGGTTAACCTATCAGCTTCACTGTAATTTCCATTTTATATATGAATAAATATAATCATTCTTACTTACCAAAAAAACATATAAGCAACGTTCATGTTACCTAACAATATAAAGGAGGTTGGTGATGAACAATATTTCCTTTTAGCATACCTTGCCCTTGATAATATAAAGTTACTTAGTTTCATAACTTAATTTCTCTTCAAGCCCCTTTGTTGTAATGAATGATAGATCATTAACTAAATATACAACATAAGAAGGATAACAAGTTGAAATCCATATTGTAATGCCCTTACGGGCTTCATAGCTAAAGTAAATCTGTATTTCTGTTTTACATGACAAGGAACTTCTATTTCTGATTATTTTCTAGTTCTGTTTGCAAGACAAAATGTACTTTTTTTTTCTTTTGTTACAGGACTGGACAAATAAAATTAAGTAGTCACATAGTATACATATAAATGTCATAACTCGAATTTAGAGTAAAACAATAATATTTGTGGATTACCTATTGAAGAAGAAGGTTGTCCAGCTGCAACTGCCCGCCTGAAACTATTTCCTCCCATCCAACTAGGAACATAGCCTCTCTGGCTCCTACCTCCAGGAAATTAGATTTCTTGGCCCACGAGCCCAAAATCCCAGCAACATTAGTCCACTAGCCAAAACCCATGAAAGTTTTCAACCAATTCTCCTCCTTCCCGATTCTCCTTTCTCCCCCTTCCCATCCCCTCCTCAAATTCCAACTTCTTCTCTTCTCCCCTCCATCCATTGACTCCCTCCCCTCATCAATTTTCCATCTCCCCTTGTCCTTTTTTCATAAATGCATACCTACCCTTAAACAAATAAAATAATCAATTCGTTTGTTGTTGCATTTGTTAATTCAAAAGAATAAACAAAAAAATGATAAATCTAATTATTTCAATGATTACTTCATTGAGATAAATTAATGATTTAATTATTTAATTAACTAAAATATTTAATTAATCTAACTGGGTGTTATATACACCCACCCTTCAAGAAACTTTGTCCTGAAGTTATAGTAACTTACAATGCAAGGAAAATAATAACATGATTGATACATCTAGATCAGATAAGCACATTATTAATTTAAACATTCATAAATACTGGTGTACATGCACAAGGCATGTATGTGTAGCTAGTACATACATAACTCGTGTGTGTACTAATGAAAATAATTACACATCTAATGCACTTCTTGTATGCTTCCAACCCAATCAACAATGCAATTAACTTCATAAAGAATAAATCAACCTTTCACATTAATTGCAGAACCCTTCAATTATAATAATTTAACACAAGTGATATTTACCTAGATAATTGTAATTCAATTAAGCATATATATTTTTTTTGCAAAAGAAAATCAGACACTTATGTTATAAGATTAGAAACCCCACACGCTCTCAACTACTTCTAATCACATGCCTCCCTAACCTACTTCCATCTTCCATCCCTATCCTTCCTCTGTTGGACTATCCTGGAGCATCAACTATATTGACCTAACTCCAGATAGAGCCCGTAAGCAGAAGTGTCAACTACCTTGACCAAAATTCCCCAACAAACAATTGGCAGTCATCATCACATGTCTAGGAGAGCATGATCTAACACTGTCCTCCCATGAATCCAGGTTTCAGAGGATACATAGTGGGAAATGCCTCCACCCATCCTGATAGAACCAGGGTCAACACCCTATCATGGACCATACAATGGCATTGTGTTGTTGATATTTTGTCATCGTATATTCAATTTTAGGCAGTCTCTCTACCTGAAAACCTGCACTTGCCCACATATTATAGGAATGCATTTTAACCAACATAATTCAACATGAAAAGATTCATACCATATTATTTCTCGATCGATGTTCACAACATCAACCATTTATTGCCATCATCCCTTGGCTATTTGATAGCCCATTAATATGCAGGTTAGTTATAACACATACTCATGCATATCCGTACACTACTAACATGTAATTGCATTCAACTATATCATTAATTCGGTATCCTCGTACCAATATCTTTCAAATTCAAATTTTCAAGCTAGAAATAGGTTGCATAATATCCATCATAAATGACATAACGATAAACATTCATAGTATTCACATTCACATAGGTGCATATGTCCAAAATTTAAAGTGTCAAGTAATCAGTGTTCCACAAATCATAAGCAAAATAAAAATACGACTAGACCATAAGTAATTCTAGTTGTTTAAGTCAAAATGGGTCATTACATACGCCCATCCTTCGGGAAACATGGTCCCGAGGTGGTAAAAAAAGTGAGGGATGATATCGTCGTAAGGTCTTTGCATCCTCCCAAGTAGCATATCCCGGGCTATACTTGTCCCACTGGACCTTAACTTGGTCTACCAAACGATTCCTGAGTTGTCGAAACCTACAGTGCAATATGCATAATGGTTCGACCATGATGGTTATGGTGTCCGAGACCTGTGATTCCTTCCCATTTAGTTTGTGATATTTGTCAACAACATAATGACGTAGAACAGATACATGAAAAAAATCATGAGTTCTATGCAAATGGGATGGCAGTAGGAGGCAATAGGAAACATGTCCAATTCTCTCTTGGATTTTAAATGGTCCTATAAATTGAGGTGACAACTTTGTCCCTTTCCCAAACCAAATGGTACTCTTGTTAGGCCTGATATGAATGAAAACTTGATCTCCCACTTTATAACTTAAGTCGGTCTTATGTGCATCAACATAACTTT
This sequence comes from Picea engelmannii, assembly GCA_009831015.1. NCBI lineage: Eukaryota > Viridiplantae > Streptophyta > Pinopsida > Pinales > Pinaceae > Picea > Picea engelmannii. The sequence goes on from ML823074.1 coordinate 48,226, forward strand.
TTTGTCTATCATGTGCCTCCTTTTATCGTTGTCTAATCTGAATCACTTATTCCTCCATCTCTTGAATCAATCATGGCCCTATTGTCACTCGGTCTTCTAACCTTTCCCAACTCAATGGTATCCTGCATGGCCTTCTATACATAGCTTCATAGGGAAACATTCCAATTGAATTGTGGAAACTGTTATTGTAGGCGAACTCTACCAAAGGTAGGTACTTATCCCAATGGGTTTGATTATCCATAACGTACATCTTAAGCATGTCTTCCATAACCTAATTTACTCTTTCTGTTTTCCCATCCGTTTCAAGGTGATATGTTGTGCTTAAGTTCAACTGAGTCCCTAATGTCGACTGCAAACTTGTCCAAAACCTAGATGTGAATTGAGAGTCTCTATTTGAAATGATCTTCTTGGGTAACCCATGCAAACATATGACCTTACTTATAAAAATGTGTGCCACATTAGTGACATAATAAGTGTCTCTGATTGGAATAAAATGAGCACTCTTGGTAAACTTATCAACTATAGAAATAATGGCATTGTGCCTCGGTGATGTGAGTGGAAATCCCACAACAAAATCCATAGAAATGACTTCCCACTTGGACATAGGAACATCATGCAGTTGTAGGAGACCTGTCGGGTGGTGATGATCATCGTTCACTTGTTGACACTCAAGGAACTTGTCGATGAAATGGACTACATCACGCTTCATTCCTTCCTATAATAAAAGCATCTTCATGTCTACATACATTTTCTTCACACCTGGATGTGCACAATAAAGTGCTCTATGGGTTTCCTTGAGTATGATGCTTCGAATACCCCCACCCTCGGGGATCTGCATCCTTCCCTGATATCTTACCAATCCATATGCTTCAAGGCTATATCCTTCATACTTTGGTTCTAATTGTCTCCCACTCAAGAGGGTTTAAGTAACCTTTAAATGCCAACTATCTCCAAGAAGTTTCCCCAACACTCGCTCCCTCATATTAACTTTTAAGGGCACCAAGGAGAAGATACATGGTCTTTTGTTCAGGGCATTTGTGACCACATTCTCCTTTCTCTTGATGTATGAAATTCCAAAATCGTACTCACTCATAAACTCACTCCATTGCCTCTGACTGGCATTGAGATCCCTTTGAGTGAAGAGATGCTTTAAGTTTTCATGGTCTGTTTTGAGCTCAAAGCTTCGCCCCACTAGATAATGCCTCCAAAGCCTCAGAGCTAGCATTACAACTACCAACTCTAAATCATGAGTAGCATATATCTCCTCATGTTGCTTCAAATTTCTTGACACACACGCTATCACTCCCCCATATTGCATTAGCACATCCCCCAATCCTTGCTTCGAGGCATCTGTGCATACTGTGAAGTATTTTTCCATATCCAACACTC
>ML823074.1:55923-70495 GCA_009831015.1 Picea engelmannii
AGTCCACTAGCCAAAACCCATGAAAGTTTTCAACTAATTCTCATCCTTCCCATTTCTCCTTTGTCTCCCTTCCCATCCCCTCCTCAAAGTCCAACTCCCTTTCTTCTCCCCTCCATCCACTAACTCCCTCCCCTCATCAATTTTCCGTCTCCCTTTATCTTTTTGTCATAAATTCATACCTACCCTTAAACAAATAAAATAATCAATTCATTTGTTGTTGCATTTGTTAATTCAAAAGAATAAACAAAGAAATGATAAATCTAATTATTTCAATAATTACTTTACTTATATAAATTAATGATTTAATTACTTAATTAATTAAAATCGTTAATTAATCTAAATAGGTGTTACACATATAGGACAAGTAATATATTTATAATGAATGAATAAGATAGATATATGAGATCAATACAATGACCCTTGTGATGGCATACTTATATGCATTCATTGGTCACAAAGGTGAAGGGTCGTGTCCCTTCGATTTGTGTCCTTTGAATTATTATTATTATTATTGCATTGTCTCTCCCTTCAATATGCTTTGTGCTCAAGGCATTTATGAAAAAAAGACATGTATTTGTTCTGGTCTGTAATGCTTTCTCATGATTCTTCATTCTTGACATTATGATGGTTGACTACACACGACAGTATAAGTTAGAAAGTGTTGAGCAGAATTGTTGTATTGTGAAAGGGTTAGACCACCATACTTTGATTTTTTACAGTCTTATGTGGCGATGACTTATGTGATTATAAGATTCCATGTATGAGCTTCTTTTTGATATATTGTGAACTTCACTTAATTTTTCATATTGATTTCAACTTTGGTTAGTTCGTTGAATGATGCAATGACTATTATAATTAGGATGATGATAAGGCATCCTTGCATCTTATGTTTCGTTTTTCTTGTCTTTTGATACTTCTAGTGAATTATTGGTTAATAACACCTCAATATAAACATCTTTCTTATTTTTAATGTCAATTGGATTTGTATTGGTTCATTTCTTCGAGGTTTAGCTTTTTACATCTAACAACTTCTCTATTTCAACTAGGTTGGTCATTGTTTCTTTATCGATTGCTAAATCTTTGTTGACAAGTTGATCTAATTTTCTATGTAGTGTTTTCTTTTCATCCTTTAACTTTTTGATTTGCACAAGAAAACTTTGATCATGATCCCTTGTTGAGAAAGTTCCTCGTTATTTTTTGACTCGTTGAATGTAGTTTTAAGATCTTGATTCTCTAACTTCTTATCTTTTAACTTTTTGTTTTGTTCAAGCAACCTTTGATTAAGATTCATTAGGCACGAATTTTCTTTATTCTTTCCTGATAAGTTCTTATTGAATTTCTTCTCAAGATATCGATTCTCCTATTCTAATTTTGGATCACACTAACTCTTATCTTTTGACTTCTTGATTTGTGCAAGTAGAAAAGATAAGAATCAATGCCATCAACAAAAATAATGTTGAAATGGCCAAAGGTTGGGATTATAAAAGGTATGATAAACATGTGGCCAAAAGCCAATGGTTGTGTTTCCAAGGACAACAAAATTTGGCTAAAGGTTAGGTAAAAGTGTGGCTAAAGGCCGAGATCAGACTTTGTTTTGATATCAATGTAATGAACGATAGTTCATTAACTAAATGTCCCACATAAGAAGGGCAATGAGTTGAAATCCTTATAGGACTAGTAATAAATTTATAGTGAATGAATAATATAGAGATGTGAGATTGATACAATAACTCTTGCGACACTATACTTATATGCATTGATTGGTCATGAAATCAAAGGGTTGTGTCCCTTAGGTTTGTGTTCTTTAAATCATTTATTATTATTATTATTTATGTATTTTATATTCATTACATTGGCTTACAAAACCATAATAAACTATGTACTTTGGAGAACATTTAATGTAATTCCCTATTTTAGTCTAAGAGACCTTATTTGTCTTAGAAAATGGTAAACATTACCATCGACAGATTTATTCATATTTCATACAATGAATAATATACAAAAATGGGGAATGGGAAGAGCTAGGTGATGGGTGTCCAAAATGACATCTTTTTTGCACTTCCCTATAACCTTTTTTATCACATTTTTCCCACTTTTATGCCTTTCCATCACTTACTTTGTTTACCAGTGTGCATTTTTGGACCAAGGTATAACTTTGTCATTTTAATGATCATTATTACATAATTAAGGCATAATATACATATTTTTCATGCTAACTAGTGAAATGTACTCAAAACACCTTGCACATGCAAACAATACTTTAGAGGCATTGGGATTAGTGGCTACAACACCCCTTGTACAAGTGTTGCAACACTTTTTGTGTTGTTGCAACACTGCCTGCGCACATGATGCAAGACTATGTGTTATTGCAACACCTCTCGTGCACGTATTGTAAAGCTTCATGTTGTTGCAACATCTCCAATGTGTGGTCAAGGAACGACCATAACGTCGATGTTGCAATAGTTGGATGGCTCAGAAGCAATCAATCTTCATGACAAAAATTGCTAGGGGGATCGATTAAGTGAGGACAAGGATAGAAAATGGTCGACATTCCCGACAACAACAATAAATAATCGGGCCATTGACCAACAAAGAAGGAAAAAGACAAAGAACAACCAGAAGGAAATCAATTTCTTTTTTAGTCGGCTGAGTTAGTCGTAGATATTTTAGACTTATTGTTGTAACCAATCGAGGAACAAACAAGATTCTCAAAGTTGTTTCTCAATCTCATGAGAAAAATAAGGAATGTAATAGATGTATAAATTGTCTTCCATTCGAGCATGAGGGGAGGAAGAGAGATAAATAGAGAATATAGAATAGAGAATAGACGTTCCGTACTTTTTGCTGCAATTTAATATAAATTTCTTGTTCCTGTTCAAAGTGTGGAATGTGTTAATTTGTATTTAAGCGCCCTACTGCACTTTTAGACCAGTGCCTCGTTGAAGGAGGTAGGCCCCCCTCCTTAGCCGGTAACTATTTGTATCTTCTATACTTTGTAGAAGTAGTTGTAGCATCATTTATATCTTTTCATTTATTCCCAACAATTCATTTATTAACATCTTGTTGTAACTTTAGCGCTCTCCATTATTGTAAACTCCAGATTGTTGTAACTCAGTACTAACATTGCAGGGTACTGTTTTCTGATTTGTGAGTGAATAATTGTAGCATATTTTCCATATTTCCATTTATTTCCAACAATTCCTCTATTAACATACTGTTGATTTTTGTAGCAGGGTATTGTTTTTTTTTTATCGATGAGTGAATAGTTGTAGCATCTTTTCTATATTTTCATTTATTTCCAGTAATTCCTCTATTTAACTTTGCTATAATTCTAATATTCCCTTTGCTGCAACTTTGGTTGCTGCAACTTTGGTTGCTGCAACTTTGGTTGCTACAACTCTGCATCACATCCTTTAGCTCTCTAGTTAACAATTGTGTAGTTTGTAGCTCGAGATGGTTTATTCCCTTTTACAAGCACAATGTGGTTTGATTCTTATAGATTGAGGTTAATTGCATCTTTGTACATGAGTTGTAACGTATTTGTCGCATTAATCGAGATCATCTTAATACTTGCACAAGTCACCTTTACTTTTCTTGCAGAGTGTGATTTACTTTCCTGCAAGTGATTTACTTTCTTGCAACAATGATTTACTTTCATGCAAACATGTGTTTTCATTCCTGCAAGTGTGTATTTGATATAGTTTAATTCGATGACTTGCTAAAGCATCTTGATATCTTTCCTTGTGACATTAATCTAAAAGTACTACAACTCATTGGCAATTACAACATTATACTTGCATATACGGTGCACGACAATTAATAAGTTCAATACGACCTCAGATTGATAATTAAATGTACAACTCTTCAGTTGCTCACTAATTTAATTAGGAAGTGATTGAAAAGTATGTCATTTTTAGCGTCGTTGTCAAGGATCTGTCAGAAGTATAATTGTTGTTTTGTTATTGTTTGGATTTTCATTACAGTAGATTGAGTGATATGATTTATTTTCAGCAATTTGTAGGATGTTTTTCTAATCTTTTCTATGTATAGAGTTAGGGATCAACAAGGTAGATTCATTAGTTCATCCAAAAATCCATGTAAAACTAACAATGTAGGTCACTCTCAAGAGGGAAAGGAGCTCAGTCAGCTAAACTATTTTTTACCTACAAAATTTTTTCTTGTCAAGAAAAGACCTAAGACCTCCACTCAAGAATCTGAAACTCTATAGAGGTTTATGCACATAGAGGTTTCTCTTTCAGAGGATCTGATTAGTGAAAAATGCCACTCCAAGAAGTTCATATTTCTTAAAACACCTCTAGAAGAAGTAGATAGCCCTAAGAGGGAGATGGCACATGAAACTATCAAGGAAGAAACCTTTTCCTTTGGATTTCCAATTAGAGGATCAAATGAAGAGACCAAAATGAAGAATATCCCTCATTCATCCTTACCAAATTTTCATGGTATATCCAAAGAAGACCCAGATACCTTCCTCTTCGAATTCGATGTACTTTGTAGAAGTTATGATTACGTGTTGGATGCCCATAAATTAAAACTTTTCCCTACCACACTCAAGAACGATGCACTACATTGGTTCATGGGCCTTGGTAGGGACACCATCTACACATGGGACCAGATGATGCAGAAATTCCTAGAAAAACACCAAGATTTTTGTAAAGATAAAGAAAGGAGGGAGGAAGTTTCTAGAATGACATAACATGAAGATGAGAGCCTTGAGGATTATGTCGAAAGAATCAACTATAATTTGTAGAGGGAAAGGCAAGGAGACTTGGCTCCCAAGACACTACATGTCTTATTCCTGAGAGGAATATGAGATGATTACATTGAACTTCTCAACTTGATGGGCGAAGGAGATATCTCCCAACAAGATTACGATGTCATCTTGGAACTTTTTCGCAAATATTCCAGAGGTAATTCAAAAACAGGAAAAGGACCAGGATATATATTAAAAAGGACTAGCAAGACTGTTGGAGGTGGAGTCACAAGAGTAGAGATCATGAATATGCTAGAGGATTGCAATATTGATATACTTAGTTCCTTGATCTCCTAATTGGATACATTGCAAATGAAGAAGAATAAAGAAGAGGTGGAACGAGCTTTGGCTATCTTTTGCCCAAAATATAGAATGAAACACCCTTGGAAGGAATGTCCATTGGACTAAATTAAGGTTTGTGGAATATGCAATGAAAACCATGCTACTTACAATTGTCCATCCTTACCAAGATTAAAACTTATCTATCAAAAAGATGAGGAATCGAAGAAGCTATGTTTTGTCTCTCAGAAATGACCATGGCAACTCAGACCTCAAGGTATGGTTTAAGACCAATCTCAATGTTTTAATTCGTATTGGACTAACCCTTCCATGCAATATGCTTCTCATCCATGATGGATTCCAATGCAACAATGAGTAGCTCCTCCTCCTCCTCCTCCTCCAAACTTGTTAAGGCAACGAGGGTGGAGAAATCCCACTTCAGGAGGTCTTCTACAGGTTATAACAAAGCCACCCATGCAACTTCTTCCCCCTCCATAGATACAAACATCTACATCAGCCCCTCCACGACAAAAATTACCTGCAAAACCCATCCCTAACTCTAATAATTGGAGGCCAACCCAACTAACACAAGCTATCGGAATTGCCACCTACTGCACCTATTCCATCTTTCCCCTAGACTGTCATGATATCCATCTTCAATTTAAGAAGACATTAACCAAGGATCAACCTCCTATTCATATTGAAGATTTGAATGAGGATGTCCGAAATGAAGAATCAGAACGGGAACAACCCCATGAATCTTTGAAAACTAATCATGCCCACCCTAAACTTCAAAACCCACCCTATCCAAAAAGATTAAACCTAGAGAAACCTCTTACTCAGCCCAAATTTGAATTCTTGGGGGAACTCAAGAATGTGTTTGTTAAAATACCATTGTTCCAAGCCATCGAATACGTACCTATCTACTCAAAAGTGGCATGGGAAATTTGTTTAAGGAAACCCAATAGAAAAAGGGAGGATCCCCAAACTATCCATGTTATGGGTAAACTATCATACTTAATAATCGAGGGAGTCCTCACGACCAAATATTCTAACCCTAGAATCCCAATAGTTAATGTGTTGATTAATAATACACTAATTAACAACACATTAATCAACCTTGGTGTTGCCATTAACATTATGAAACATGAGACCATGGAAACCTTAGGACTCACAGGTCTTAGGGAAACCCCAACTATACGCCATCTTGCTGACAGATCAACTATTAAACCAAAGGGCATCTTAGAGGATGTAGTGACCTTTATAGATTCATGGGAATAACCTATCAACTATATGATCCTACAACCCAAAACCTCTTCGGGGGGTATCCTTTAATCCTAGGAAGGCCCTGTTTGGCCACTGCTGATGCTTACACCAGTTGTAGCTCAGGCAACATGACCATCTCCCACAGGACCTCTATAAAACAATTAACCATGTATCCTCCTACCAAACCTAGCATAGATTTTGAAACACCACTTTGGGCCAATGGAAAAGATAGTGATAAGGAAGGAGAAGCTCATCAAGTTCTCTCTCTATATAAATACTTATCTATTAGAGAGAAAACATAGGATGATGAAATCAATGATTTCATAGCCGCTTCTTCTTCCTCAAGAAACTCACATGTTCTTGAGCATGCTATGCATCCATAAACACAAGTTTCTCTTGCCTCAACAAACATCTCACTTGTAGAACGTGAGTCATCACTTGGAAAATATCAAGGGTCCACCACATAAACTATAGAAATCACCCCCGAGGAAACTTTGAACATCGATCAAGGATTGACTGAACAACAAAAAGAGTGACTGGTTAAAGTGCTACAAAATCACAGTGATGCGTTCACCCGAGACTACTCTAATATGAAGGGAATCAATCTTGACTTATGCACACACCATATATACATAAAATAAGGATCCAGACCCATCCACCAACCCCAATACTAGATGAATCTGACACTGAAAGACATAGTTAAGGAAGAGGTGCATAAATTGCTTGCAACCAACTTTATCTATCCAATTTTTGACAACCAATGGGTCTCCCCTCTAGTCATGGTACCAAAGAAGAATGGTAAATGGAGGATTTGTGTGGAATATCGAGAACTCAACAAAGAAACACATAAATACCATTTCCCACTCCCATTTATTGACTAGGTCCTGGATACGTTATGAGGAAATAAGTACTTTTACTTTTTTTATGGATTCAATGGGTATAACTAGATCCAAATCGCACCTGAGGATCAAGATAAAACAATGTTTACCTATCCATGGGGGATATTTCCTTATTGTTTTCTACCATTTGGGTTATGTAACGCCCCTGCCACCTTTTAAAGAGTTGTAATTGGTATATTCTCTAATTTAATTCATGATTGTGTGGAAATATATATGGATGACTTCACGGCATATGCCAATGAATTTGAAGATGAATTGGCAAATTTAGAGAAAACATTGATAAAATGTAAAGAACTGAACGTTTCCCTCAACAATCAGAAATGTGCAATGATATTAACTAATGGCATCATATTAGGGCACCACATCTCAACTAAAGGCATCCAAGTGGATTCAACAAAAAATGAGGTAATATTAAACTTCTCGACCCCGTGTTTGCAAAAAGAGGTACAAAGTTTCTTAGGATATGTCGGTTATTATTGTTGATTTATTAAAAATTTCTCACAAATTGCTCGTCCATTTTTTGTTTTGCTTAACAAAGATTCTGTGTTTTTGTGGACAGAAAGCTGCCAGCATGCACTTGAATAATTGAAATCTAAGGTGTATGAGGCTTCTGTTTTAAGGGGGGCCGATTGGTCCCTCCCGTTTCATATTTCTACGGATGCATCATACACCGCCATTGGAGTTTTTTTAGGACAACTAGAAGGAAATGATCCATACGTGATCTACTACACCAACAAAAATATCTCACCCACAAAACTAAATTATACGGTAATAGAGAAAGAGTTTCTTGCTGTAATACATGCAATTAATAAATTTTGTCATTACATCACAGGATATCCAATAATATTGCGTACTGATCATACTGCCACAAAATATTTAATGGACAAACCTATCACCAATGGTAGAGTAATTAGGTGGTTATTATCACTACATGAATATGATTTAACCATCTTGAATAAACTAGGGAAGGATAATGTAGTGGTTGATTTCCTTTCAAGACTTACAACTAACGAAAACGAGCCAACCGTATAAGATTATTTCCCTAATGAGCACCTGTTTGTGGTTTCTACTAACTCTCCTTGGTTCGAAAATATCGCTAACTACTTGGTTGCAGGTAGAATTCCAAATCATTTGTCTCCAAAGGAGCGACAAAATATCATCAAACTAAGTTAGAGGTTCTCATGGATCGACGAATATCTCTTCTACACAGGATTAGAACTCATCATCAGGAGATGTGTGCAAGAAGTCGAGATCTATGAGATCTTGAAAGCTTATCACGATGGTCCATGTGGGGGCCACTTTGTAGACAAGAGGATTGGGTACAAGGTACTTCATCAAGGGTACTATTGGCCCACTATCTTCAAGGACGCCAAGGAATATGTAAAGAGGTGTGATAGTTTCCAACGCATGAGAAGACAAGTGCAATGACGAGATGCCATTACAACCACAATTGGTATTGGAACCCTTTGATAAATTGGCCTTAGATTTTGTAGGAACAATCAATCCTCCTTCCCACCGTAATTCCTACATCCTAGTATGTACAAATTATGTCACAAAATGGATGGAAGATAAGGTACTCTCGGCCGTGACAGAACAAGCAATAGTAAGATTTCTTCATGAATAAATCTTCACCAGATTTGGGATACCTCAGGAAATAGTTATTGATGGAGGAATTCACTTCACTTAAAGACTCATTAGAGACTTGACGGACATATATGAGATCAAACACAGGGTTACCACACCATATCACCCACAGGCCAATGGAAAAATAGAAGGGACAAACAAAATTCTTGAGGCCATCATCACCAAGACTGTTAGACTACAACTCAAGGACTGGGCCGATAAACTACCCGAAGCTCTATGGGCCTATCGGATGACATGGAGGACTTCCACCAACTACACCCCATATGAATTGGTGTCTGGAAAAAGAGTATTGTTGTTGATTGAAACATAGATCCAAACAATTAGAACAATTGTACAACTTGGAATGGACTTAATTGAATCTTAGAAGCATAGGCTCCTCCTGATCAACGAACTAGATGAATTTCACCAGGCTTCCTTGCACCACACAATAACAATACAACATCAAAGAGCTTGATGGAATGATAATTTCATTAAAAATAAGAAATTCAAAGTTGGAGACCGGGCCTTGTTATTTGACTCCAAGTTCAAATATTTCAGAGGGAAGTTCCGCACTCAATGGATTGGGCCTTCTGAGATCAACATTGTATATGAAAATGGAGCTATCAAACTTCGCTCCATTGATGAAGAAATAACTCGTCTTATGGAAAATGGACACATGCTTTGACTATATCATAAACCTTTATCCAAGGAAGCCTTTTCTAAGAGGATCACTAGTGGATGGCCTGACAATGATCTGAAGATTGTTAACAAAGGGGGAACCCTTACCAAATGATTTTTTCCTGTCCTAAAAAAAACCCATGTATGAAAACCCTTAGGGGCATGCTTGAGGGAATGTTTTGTGAAAATCATCCTATGTTGGCACATGACATGCTAAAAACAAAAGGGCACTTCACGATTTCATGATGGTTATGTCGGGATCCTTCTAATCAAGTTTTTAATAAAGTATTTTTTAGGATATGTAGAGGAGAAGAATGTTGTTGCAACTCAGGTTGCCACAACTCTTGTTGCTGCAACTATGGTCGTTGCAACTCCTGTTGCTACAATTCGCGTTGTTGCAACTCTGAAACTCTCGATGTTGATAAGGAGCCTACTTGTCCTATGAGTCCAACATGCCAACACAACGAAGGTCTAAGAAATCACGACCATGCATGTTAAGTCAGAAGGAGACGAACCAACTCTGATACAATGTTTCACCACCTCATGCTGCAACACCCCCTTCTGTAGCTACAATACCTCCTCGGATGGTTGCATCATGTTCATATATGGTGCCAGCAACACTACAACACCCTCATGATACAACACACAGTTGTTGCAACACCCTCATGTTGCACCACCCAATTGCTGCAACACCCTCGTGTTTCAACATCTCCCACCACAACACTCGTTATGATGCTAGGTCCACTCAACATGGTTCTGCCACTCCAACCAACAAATTCACCACTCCAACTGATAGATCCACCACACATGCTTTCATTGCTTCAACCGACAGATCTATTGCACATGCTTCCAAGAATTGACATCATGATAGGACGTGACACATACTCTACTGCCAGCCTGGAAAGACCACCAAATCATGGTAAGCATGGAAAAGGTATGTTTTTTCCTTGTGTAATAATTGAAATTCAAGTGACTTGGTTAAATTCACTTAGAAAAAGACTTGCATGTATTAATTTCCATAAATTACACTACTGCCACACCCCACACACGATTTAAACCAACTCCTTATAATACCTTTCCTTAATTGGAAACTGTTATCATCCCTAGCCAAATTGTCCAACGAAAAACGATCGGTAATCCACTTGAGCCTGAAGCTAGCACCTTGGGAGGCTCATTGAATCGTAGGGAACCCTTTGAAACTCTCTTTCTACAAGCTTAAGATCACAACTTGGCCATATTCTAAGATGCACGATGGATTGTATATGCATAAAAATTGCAGGGATACGATGGCGACATTGCCTTGGAATTCGCCTTAAATTTGCATGGTGACAGGTCGACAGTGAAGGGAATCTCGGTTCTGGTTACCGAAGAAATTATAGCCACTGTCTCAGGGCTTCCACAGGTGGGGGAAAGGTGGTACTCCAGAAAGAAATCTTGCAAATCACTAATGGAAGAATTCCTAGAGGCAAGGGAAGTGTTGGCAAAGGAAAGGAATGGTTTGACAGGAAATCCTTGCCAGAACCCTAGGCATACATAGCAATCTTTGTCTAGAAATATTTCACTTGCGAGGGTCGTTATGGGGCCATCTTCTGACACCATTTAAAGATACCAGACCATCTGATACATCAAATATACATCAATATGCCTTTCTTTCTATGGAACACATTGCAACAAATGGCCAACAGTGTCTAGAGAGCCTCCAGGCCTAAGGAATCATTATATCATCATTGCCTCATCAAGTTGTTGGTGGTGCATGCACTCCAGCAAGAGGGTTGAAACTGGGATGAGTTGGTGGGAGCACAAGAATTATATAGTCCTCAGGAAAACCCGCCCCATCAGAGGAAGAGAAGGCTGCAACACCAGGATAAGCAATTGTTGCTCCCAAGGCACATGCACCCAAAACTATAGAAGAAGCACAATAGTTAGAAGGAGAGGCATGGGAAATCCATGAAAAAGAACTTGAGATCACTGGGAGACTACCTCTGATCTAAATATTGAGGCGAATGACCAAAATACCCTTGATAGTACCTATACCTAAGAAGAAAAGGACAAAGCATTCGAAGGGGAATGAAGACCAACTCATAGCAGCACCAGTAGATGAAGAAACCCCTATTGTCACAACATAACCGGTAGGAGAAAAAGAGAGAAAAGAAGAAGAAACCCTTTCTGACACACAATAACTGACATGAGTGTTGAGAAACACTGAAACCTTTTCTGACACACAAGAAACAACACGATTGACAGAGCAAGTTTCTACTACAAATGAAGGAGACCATGAGAAGAATATAGAAGAAGAAAGAGTCACAAAGGAATGACATACTAAGGCCGCTACACACGCTCTGAATAAAATTCATCATCCCCCCCAAAAGTGCAATTCTATAGGTACATACTCTTTTGCACCCCTGTACCCATTTCTTATTCAGAGAAATAAAATATTAGAGAGGAGAAATAAAGGTTTGCAACATAGAATCAATCTTCTTGAGGACACATTACCATGCTCATCTGGGAGATTAGATTGCCTAGCACAGATAATATAAATACTCAGTGACCTGGGGGTAGAGAATTTAGAAATTAGAGAAGAGACTACCTAGACATAATTGGCTAGCCCTGAATTGCAGGACGCAGTCACCTAGCCAGAAGCACCTACGACCGTTCTACCTGAAAATGAATTTCTTGAACTTTAGGAGGCAACCACCCAAACAAAATGGGACATGCCTGAGCTCTAGGAGGCAACCACCTAAATGGAGTGGTACGTGCTTGAGATACAAGAAGTATATGTCCAAATAGATCCTAGAGTAACTAAAGACATATGTGTTCAAGTAGATGCTAGTGATATATGGGAGAAGGCCAGAGATGATAAATGAAAAGCAATGATACATGCATATGAACAAGGGATGATGCCAATAAAAGAACACCAACAAATTGTTAAAATATCAAGGTTAAAATGGTTATTACACTTACAAGACCATAGGGACAAATGGGACCAATGGAAAAAGGAAATAAATGAAGAAGTATAAAATATCCTCAAGCTAAAAGAACAGGTGGACACCCTGAAAATAGAAAAGATCAAGATTGGCTTCTTGATGGATTTTGCACTTAGTTGTAGGGCACCCTCCCATGTTTACAACTTGTTTCTTGAAGAAAGGTACCTTATGTTTCAAAGGAAGACATTAATCACCAGTAAACCATATGAAATCACCTCTCCAAAGACTTTCTTGAAAGCCTACTATGAGTGTACCAATGAAGAGAAGAACTTGTTGTGTGAGTTGTACCAACATAACATTTTATTGCACCATGATACTCTGTGGAATCCCAACCATTTTGTAGGGGACATTTAACTGAGAGCCTTTGTCTCTTGTCTAAACAATCATGTTGACTGAGTGTTTTCTCATCGTGTGGATGAGAACAACAACGGCTGCAAATTATGGGTTAGGGGAGAAAATTATAAGCTAAGAGATGTTTTGATTGTACACTTTAATTGGGTTAACTCCCCTGTACATGCAACCTTCATGGCTAGCACCAGGAAAGAAGACATTGCTCATTGCAAGGTGTAGATAAATGTGTTAGTTGAGATAGCTACACAAGAATGCGCACAAAGGTGGAAACAATCCACTAAGGAAATGGAAGACACGGATTCATTTAATCCTGAGAACATTAAAGTAGCCCTAAAAAGGGTCAACAAGTACATCAAATGCATGGAATCCCATGGGAATATGTGGGTAGGCCTTAATTTGCATTACCCTATAATTTGGCTACCCACCTCAAAATATCAAAGGGAATATAAGATGGTTGCACAAAAGGAAGTTGTCTGCTAGGGGGAGGTCAGAAACAAGAGAGGGTGCTTCCATGTCGATGAGAAACAAGGTACTAGCGACAGTGTCAACAATATCCATGGGAAATGCTATGAATACGACTTGGATTGATTATCTGGTTCCACAGGGACGTGCAACACTTTCGGTTGGGGGGAGATGACGAGAATCCAAAATGGCATCCTCTTTGCACCTTTTTCCCACTTTTATTTCTTTCAATCACTTACCCTATTCACTAGTGTACATTTTTGGAACAAGGTATAACTATGTCATTTCAATGATAATTATTACATAATTAGGGCTTAATCTACTTCTTTTTCATGCTAACTGGTGAAATGTACAAAGAACACCTTGCACAAGAATACATGTACTCTGGAGGCATTGGGATCAGTTGTTGCAACACCTTTTGTGTTGTTGCAACACCCCTTGCACAAGTGTTGCAACACCTCCTGTGTTGCTACAACACCTTTTGTGTTGTTGCAACACCGCCGGCACACATGTTGCAAGATTGTGTTGTGTTGATGATTACAATTGCGTGAGACATACTCCAGGACACAGACTGATTGAGTCGACCTAAGAGAGAGCCCATGAGTTGGGTGTGTGGTTCCTATCCGAGACAAAACTGGAACGTAGTGATGAACTCCTCCTTACAGAGAGTTGAGAAGAACTCCAGATGATTCTTTTGTGTAATGCAATGAGAAAGGAGGTCTTATGAGTTGGACGTGCTTGTGGCCGAGAACAAGGTGAACGTGTGAATTCCCATGAGCTAGGTGCATCTTTATGAGACATAGATGAAGACGATGTATTAGCCTTCTGTGAGCAGAGAGTTGAGATGATGAAATCTAGATGACTCTCCTGTGTAATGCAGTGGGATAAAAAATCTGTTGAGTTGGACGTGCCTGTGGATGAGCAGAGGTGAACATGATTCTAGTGGCTGAGCACTAATGAGTGTGGTTCTCTTGTGAGATGCAATGAGATAGAGATATGGACATCCCTATGGATGTGCCCCTAGTGGCTGAGCACTAGTGGGTGTATGAGATCCATTGCTATATTGTTCAAGAGTCAGACTTACCTGTAACCCTAATTGTAATGTAAAGGGTACAAGTCGGCCTCACCTTAATGTAATAGATAATTAATGTAAAAGATAATTAATCTGGTTATTATTGATTATATTGTGAGTTAGAGAGGTCGGCCTTGTTATGCCAATAGACACTTCTGTTGTCAGGTTTAGTATAATATAAGTAAAG
>ML823074.1:77203-92434 GCA_009831015.1 Picea engelmannii
TGTAAGTCCCTAGATGTGTTCTAGGGCCCCTGATGTATTCTAGGGAATCCTTGCTCGGTGCTTGGATTGATCCTTGGCTTTGTACCTTGGTGGATAAGACCCTAGTGGTGATCTAGGGCCCCCATATGTGTTCTGGGGTATCTTGGTCTGGGACCAGGCAGTTCTTGGTCAAGGACCAAGCAGTTTGATGATCTAAGTCCCTATATGTGTTCTAGGGCCCCTGGATTTGTCCCAGGGAATCCTTGCTCGTGCTTAGATTGATCCTTGGTGGATAAGACCTTAGTGGTGATCTAGGGGCCCCAGATGTGTTCTGGGGTATCTTTGTCTGGGACTAGGCAGTTCTTGGTTAACCACCAAGATGAGATGATGTGTGATCTTCTCCTCTCTCGGGATGGTCCATGAGACCTAGGAGCAGTTAAAGAAGAAGACCATGATCACATCAGTGACATTCCTCTTATGTTGGGATGATAAAAGCTTATACGTTATCATGAGACTTATGTGGACATCTTGCCATTAAAGAAGACCCCTTTGACTTTGTTTTGTTGTCTCCCCTTTCTTGGGCCACGTCCTTCTTAATGTTTAATGTGGTGTTTGTCTTGTCTAGTCACTTTGACTTGTTGACTTTCTAAATTAATAATTTTATAATTAAAATATTAATTTTTTATTTTTATTTTGTTTTAATTGGGTTTTAATTAACCCTAAAAGGTAGGGTTAATTTAATTAACCCTAACCCCTTCCTAAACTATAAAAAGAACACAACCCCCTCACTCCAAAAACATAATCTTATTCTTCCTCTTCTCTTGGTTTGATTTTTGTTGCGGCTACTCTAGTTCAGTTTGGTTTTTGGGTGCGGCCTACTTGGAATGGTTTTCCTTTGTTGGTTGAGGGTTCAACCTCCTTGGATCTCTTCTCCTTTACTAGTTGAGGGTTTGGCCTCCTTGGATCTCTTCTCTTTTGTTGGTTGAGGGTTCGACCTCCTTGGATCTCTTCTCTTGTGTTGGTGTAGTGTACGGATGCCCTTGATTTTCTCTCCTCTTGCAGTCTTGTAGGGTGCAACCCTCTCTCCTTGCTATTACAGGTGTCGTGGCCCCCTCCTTGTCTCTCTTCTCCACCCCGTCGCATCCTCCTAGGTTGTCGCTAGATCCTTCTAGGTTGTCGCTAGGTTCTCCTAGGTTGTCATTGGTTCCTCTATGGTTGTCTCTGATGTCTTTCTTATGTTGTTGTTGTCACGTGTTATTTACAACCTCTAGGGCATGTTATGACAACCCTAAGACTACTACCCTAAGCTGTCTATTTGTTGTAGCAGTCCTATATCCTTTGGTTAGTTTTTGTTTGGGATGTTAGGGGTTTTTATTTCAGCCTCTAGTTTTGTCATTGGGCTTTTTATATCAGCCCTATACCTATGTTGTTTGGACTTTGAGATAACCCAATTCTTCTTGGAAAAACTGTCCACATAGATGATGATGGAGATCTAACCTTGGGGGTTTGATCAATGACCATTTTATATTTTTTTGAGCATACAAAAAGAGGACAACAATAAGTGCATCAGGTAAATATGTTCTTTGTTTTGATCAAGGTAATGCTTAGATCTATTTGTGATCTTTGTTCAAGTTAATGCTCATAATTGTTTCTAGTTTTGTTAATGATCAGATCTATTCATGTTTAGTAATTATCTGTATTATTGAATTTACATCAAAATTTGTAAATTAATATTGTTGATTGTTGATTCTAACTACGGTATTAAACAAAAGTTAAAAGATATTTGTGTTCTAGTTTTCCCTTAAATTTCGAATATGGAATCAGAGCTTAGGGTGTGAAAAGAGTTCAATTGTGGCAGACTTTTGAGCCTCCGTAGATCCACACCTAAGGGCTTGTTTATTCAGATCAACGGTAAGTTGTTTTATCATTCTTTGATAGTTCTAAATAGTGAATAGTAGTATATCTTTGTCTATGCTAGATATCTTGAGCTAATTCAACAAATAATGAAAGATGGAAACTTAACTTGAGATAAGTATTTTGAATTTTTGTAACTTGATTGAAGTTTCACATATCTCATATCGTTTTGTCACTAAAACATCATAAACTCTTTAAGATATCAATTCGATGCATTTTGAGGTCAAACGACCTACTCAAGATTATTGGAATTTCACAATAACTTGTTGGTCATTAGAATTTCTGGGTAAGAACAATTTGTGTGTAGATTATAGAATCTTGTCTTACTAAACCTTGAGAAATAGTTGATTAGGCTACAACATGTTTCTAGTAACTTGTGCTTAAGACTTCTTCCTCAAACCAACATTAGAAAGAAATCTAAATCCAATTAACATTAAGCTTTGGATCACAGGAGGTTTAATTTATTTATTAAGGTTTGGCTTAAATCTGTGGGTAACAAATTATGAGTTAATATTCACTAACATTGTTAAGAAATGCTCCTTGATCTACTTCCTTGGTATTCAGTGTCAAATTCTAACTCACATTGATCTGGATCTCCTAAGCATCAATGGCTTGGTAGATATTAGAAATTGAATATGACCATATGGCATGGATAATGAACTTATCCACACTCAATAATAAATTACGTTTTTAGTTTAATCCATGTATGTCAAGCTTCCACTTGCTATCTCTTGAAATATGGTCATATGACAACATTTTACTTTTCCCTTTGACATCAATATCATCTTTTCAAAGTAATTTGAATTATAGCATGGTAACTCCACACAATCTCTGGAAACTGTTAACATAAACTGTGTTCATTTCCCATTTGGAGTTTTTATTTAGATTGTGTTCTTAAACAGTAACCTGAACCTAGTAACTTCAAGAGGATAACGTGATGATTTTTGGTTTTGATTTTAATGCGCATGGTTAACAACAATGATGTAACACAAATATACCATTGAGATCAGAATGAATAAGATCATAATAAATCTTTCAGTAATTTAAGAATCAAGACAGGTAGACATATTCGGTAATGGAAAAGAAGTTGACTCCCACAAGTATAATGATCTCTGTCGAGATTCTGGGATTAAGAGGGAGCTGACAGTGCTTTACAATTCCCCAGCAGAATGAGGTTGTAGAAAGGAAGAACGTGACATTTTGTTAGGCAACCAGAGCTATGATCAGGATCTTTTGTTGTCTCTTCGGGATGAAGCTGCAAGCACTGCAGTCTATATTCAGAACAGGTGTCCTCATAAACGCCTTGGAAGAGAAAAATCAAGAAGAAGTCTTCACCGGTAAAAAGCCTTCAGTTGACCATTTGAGAATCCTTGGTAGTCATGTCTACATTTATGTACCAAAAGAAAAGAGGACTAAGCTAGAGCCCTCTGGAAGAAAAACAATTTTGTGGGATACAGTGAGAGGTCAAAAGCATATCGAATCTATGCATTAGGGAAAAAGTTCATAGAGGTCAATAGAGATGTGACTTTCCATGAGGAAGCAACTTTTCGTCGTTCCAAAGAACTTCCATGTGATAAAGGAGCAGGAAGCTTCAACTTCGGAACATTCAGGTTCACAACTTTAAGATGAGCAGAGGGAGGAGGCCAGAGAGCCTTCAGTGGATCCCATAAGGGATTCTGTTGAGTTTCCCTTAGAGAAACATCCTGTCAAAAGGAAGCCAGCTTCGTGCCATGAAATTTTGAAGGAAGTAGAAAAGCATGCAACACCTAAAGATACCTTCATAGAAACCAAGAAACGAGATAAATACTCAGGGCTAATAGCTCAGTTGAATCTTGTGATTGACTCAAAACCTTCCACTTTTGAAGAGGCTTCCAAACATAAAGTGTGGAAGGATGCCATGATAGAAGAGTATGAGTCAATATTGAAGAATGATGTATGGGAAGTGGTCCCAATACCTCAAGGCAAATCAATAGTAACCTCTAAATGGATTTACAAAATAACGCATGCATCAAATGACAGTGTTGAAAAATTCAAAGCTAGATTTGTGGATCATGGCTTCTCTCAGAAAGAATGAATCTTTTCTCATGTTGATCATGTATACCTCTATCAAAATCATCATCTCTCTTGCTTTAGTTTTTGATTGGAAACTTCACCAAATGGATGTTATGACTTCC
The DNA here is from genome assembly GCA_009831015.1 of Picea engelmannii. Taxonomy (NCBI): domain Eukaryota; kingdom Viridiplantae; phylum Streptophyta; class Pinopsida; order Pinales; family Pinaceae; genus Picea; species Picea engelmannii. The sequence goes on from ML823074.1 coordinate 81,271, forward strand.
TTTATTATTGGTGAAGTTGAGCAAGAGGTTATATCGAGCAACCCGAGGGTTTTGTGATCCATGGGAAAGAATCCCATGTTTGAAAACTCAAGAAATCCTTGTATGGATTGAAACAAGCTCCGAGAGCTTGGTATGAAAGAATTGGCAGTTTTCTTCGGAGTCTTGGGTTCACCAAGAGTATAGCAGACCCTAATCTTTATATAAAGATTGTGAAGAATCATCATGTTATCTTGGTTTTATACGTGGATGATTTGTTCCTTACAGGAGAGGAACATCTGATAACTCAGACTAAGAGGGAGTTTTCAACAGAGTTTGAAATGAAGGACTTGGGTCTTGTGCATTACTTTCTTGGCTTAAAGGTGTGGCAGAAACCAGGTGAGATATTTCTCTCACAAAGCAGGTATGCATTTGATGTGCTTCATAGATTTGGGATGTTGGACTGTAAATCCATGACCACAACTATGATTTCTAACATGATCAAGCTACAGGTTCAAATCCAGAAGACCCTACCATATATCGTCAGATTATTGGGTACTTGATGTATCTAGTACATACCAGACCAAACATTTGTTACGCAGTGAATGCCCTTAGCCAATTCATGTGTGAACCAAAACATATTCATATGGTTGTTGTTAAGCATGTTCTCAGATATGTCTGAGGGACTATAACCTATGGGCTCAGATACACTTCCAGTGGAGGGGTAATGCTTCATGGCTTTATAGATTCAGATTGGATGGACAGTACAGTGGACCGGAAGAGTACTTCCGGATATTGTTTCAGTTTGGGTTCAACTATGATCTCTTGGTCCAGCAGGAAACAAGGCTCCATAGCCCAAATCACTGCAGAGGCAGAATACATTGTTGCAAGTGCTGCTAGTAGAGAAGCAGTGTGGCTCAGAAAGCTACTCTCATATTTGTTTAGTGTTGAGATGGAACCCACAGTAATTCACTGTGATAACCAGATTTGTGTAAAGCTCTTTGAGATTCCTGTGTTTTCATGACAAAACGAAACACATTGAGATGAGATATCATTATGTTTGGGACATAGTGTAGAAGAACATTCTCAATATTCAGTATGTTCCGATGACGGAACAAATTACAGATACTTTGACCAAGCCTATGTCATTGACAAAGTTTGTGTACTTTCGAGACAAGATTGGTGTTGTTGAGAATGCCTCTCTTGTTGAGAGGGAGTGTTAAAATTAAGCAGTTGCAAGAGCCATTCTCTGGGAGAATGGCAAAGACCCTAGTTGAGATATAGGGCCCCCAGTGCACTCATGGGGTTCTTGCTCTAGGACCATGCAGTTAGAGACATGGAAAAATACCCTAGTGAGGGCCCCTAGTGTATTGTTGGGGTTCTTGATGTAAGTCCCTAGATGTGTTCTAGGGCCCCTGGATGTGTTCCAGGGAATCCTTACTCAGTGCTTGGATTGATCCTTGGTTGTGTACCTTGGTGAATAAGACCCTAGTGGTGATTTAGAGCCCCCAGATGTGTTCTAGGGTATCCTAGTCTGGGACCAGGCAGTTCTTGATCAAGGACCAAGAATTTTGATTATGTAAGTCCCTAGATGTGTTCTAGGGCCCCTGGATGTGTTCCAGGGAATCCTTGCTTGTCCTCGGATTGATCATTGGTTGTCTACCTTGGTGGATAAGACCCTAGTGTTGATCTAGGGCCCCCAAATGTGTTATGGGGTATCCTGGTCTGGGACCAGGCAGTTCTTGGTTAAGTACCAAGACGAGATGATGTGTGATCTTCTTCTCTCCCAGGATGGTTCATGAGACCTAGGAGCAGTTAAAGAAAAAGGACATGATCACATCGGTGGCATTCCTCTTATGTTGAGATGATAAAAGCTTATAAGTTATCGTGAAACTTATGTGGACGTATTTGCATTAAAGAAGAGCCCTTTGACTTTGTCTTGTTGCCTCCTTGAGCCATGTCATTCTTAATTTTTAATGTGGTGTTGGTCTTTTCTAGTCACTTTGACTTGTTGACTTTCTAAATTAATATTTTTATAATTAAAATATTAATTATTTTTTTTATTTTGTTTTAATTGGATTTAATTAACCCTAAAAGGTAGGGTTAATTTAATTAACCCCAAACCCTTCCTAAACTATAAAAAGAACCTCACCCCCTCACTCCAAAAACATACTCGTATTCTTCCTCTTCTCTTGGTCTGATTTTTGTTGCGACTACTCTAGTTCATTTATCTTTGGTTTCGGTGTTGCAATGATACATCCTAGCTAGACTTGGATCGGAATCACTCAGATTTCAAAATTGTTTTATCTTCTTACAACTGAATTTCTTGGAGTTATAGTTAGTTTCTTGTGTGTGACGGTTGGGTTTCCATTGTGGGACGAGTTGCCATTGAAGAGGGAGTTTTCTTTATGGTGTTGGGCGTTTTTTTCTCCTTGGGAGACTAGTTTGTTTGTTGGTTGAGTTAATATACCGAAAAGGGATAGTTCTTTTGAAGGATGGGGCACATTCCAAGCCACTGGGCATACACTATTGCTTGTGGGAACAGATTTCTAGCTGCTGGGCACATATTTCCAACTGTTGGGTGCTTTTTTTTAGTGTGGGACAGCCATACTTTAAAGTTGGGAGAGTTTATTTGGTTGATTTGCGAGTTATTGCTTGTGGGAACGGAGTTATAGTTTTTGGGAACATATTTCCAACTGTTGGGCACTTTCTTTAGTGTGGGAAAACCATACCTTAAGATGGGAGTATAATCTCATAGCCAATGGTTGAATTACTCAAGTTGGGCGCATATCTTGGAACCTGGGCATCATATTTATCAGTTGGGTGAACTAGTGTCTTGATGGTCAACTTATGTCAGTCTGGGGGTTGAGATTGTCCCTTTGTTGGGCACTTTTACTGTGGATCGTATGCTAAGAAAAAGACAGGCTTAAGGAGAAGGGCGACTCTGATCACATATAAACAAGTTCATTATTGTAGTGTTGTAGCTTATTATTATGGTATTTACTTAATGATAAGTATTGATATTTGTGCCTAGTCATAAGATAGGTTGTTGGATTATGTTATGTTATGTATATTCCCTTTATTGCCAAGAATAATTAAAGAAGATTGTTGGATTAGTTCCTTTCCATAAGCATATGACATTAATATTCCAAAATTGATTGTTGTTATAAATTGTCAATGAATTGTTTGACAAATTTGCCAACCAAATTTAGAGGAAAAATTGTATAACTTAGGCAAGGAATATTATAGTGGTATCAAAGCATGTTCCTGGCTCAGCCATGGGGATATGAAAGTTAAAAGAATTAGGCAGTAAATGAATAGGGAGGATAGGCAGAACGTCACCCACAGACTGAGAATCTCCATTGGACAGGGAAGAACCAATTCAAGAATTAGAAGCTCAACCTGAGGTAAATAAGGTAAATAAGGGTGAAGACATCATGAGTGACAAAGATGAACAGGATTTCAGTAGTCTTCTCATCGCATTGAATGATTTGGACAGGGGCCAGAAATCAATGATGAATTTGATGGGGCAGATGGAAGTTAACATCATGGGGAGTCAAGACAAGAAAAATCATAACGGTGAAAGGAATTCTACTAATGAGGAAGGAATCCATTCTCGCACCACCATGCAAAGCCACCCCCATTTGTACACGAGGACACCCATGCCTACCATGCCTAAATTCCTTGATAATGATGCATTAGGGCGAATGGAGCAGACCGATCAAGATATACCCTTTGGAGCTTATTTGGAGGAGTATCAGAGATTGGGAGATGATTTTTAGGCTGCCATGTCCTTTCATGATTTTTTCCACTTAAAAAGAAAGAATAGGCCTAGGGGGGCCAAGGGGAGGATGTCCCAAAATACGGAGTTACAACGCACATTGGGAAAGGTGACCATTCCCAACTTTGATGGGTCATCAAAATGCACTGCTAGAGCATGGGTGCAGAAGTTGGACACTTATTTCCAGCTCAACAAAATGGCTGAAGTTGATGCTATGAAGCCTACCACCCTGCATTTGGACGGAGAAGCCCGTGAGTGGTGGTACCATGGGTTAGTGACACTAGGTCATTAAGGAATCATTCATACCTCGATTTCACACAGAGGATCATTGAGAGGTTTGACAGGAAAGACCCAAAGATCCATTTTCGAGAGTTGGCTCAACTCAAGCAGACAGTTAGCCCATAGGCACTTATCTCTTAGTTCCAAAGATCAGTAGTGATGGTGACAGACATATCTGAGGCATGCTTGGTGATGTTGTTCATTGAGGGGATATCAGAGCCATTACATGGATGGGGGAAGGCCTACAAACCCACCACTTTGCAGGATGCAGTCAGTGGTACTAGGGACATGTAGGATGTTGTTCCTAAGAGCAGGTTTACTCCGAAACCCACCTTCCCACAGAAGAGCAAGGAAACAAAATCAATTCAGAGGGATTGGGCTGGGAAGCCCAAGCTGGATGAAGAAACAAGAAAGGAGCTGAGGAGGAATAAATTGTGCTTTAGTTGTCAGGAGTTGTGGGTACCAAGGCACAAGTGTGTTGGGAAAGACAAGACCGGAAAGGCTCATTATATTGAGGTCTATTCGAACCGTGATAGTGATGACGAGGAAGAGCATCAGGAACAAGAACAGGGATACTAGACATCAAGTGAGGAGACATCACAGGCTGGGGATAAGGGCCTTGTTACGGCATCCATGTCAGGACTTCCCAGGTATCACATGTTCAGAGTCTAAGGAGTCCTGCAAGGGCACAAGGTTACAATGTTGATTGATAGTGGGACATTCCACAACTTTATAGATGCAGCTTTGGTGGACAGGTGAGAGATTCCGACAGAAGAGTTTGAGGGATTCACTGTGATCATACCTGGAGGCTATAAAATGGAGTGCACTAGATGGATCCCCAAGTTGAAAATAACCATGAGGGATTATACGTTGACAGATGATTTCTTTGTGGTGGATGTGCCAAACACTAATGTGGTGCTTGGAGTTCAGTGGCTTTACTCCATTGGGAAATACACTACTGATCAGAGGACTATGGAAATGGAGTTCATGGGTCTAGATGGAAAAAAGGTGGTTTTACGGGCTATGCACCAATATCCACCCAAGATCGTGTCATCTCACACTATGGAGGCAGTGATGTGGCATGGAGACATAGATTGGGTAGTTGAGTGCTACATTTCTAACAGGGAGCCACTAGATCGACTTCGACGGTATCCAGATGATATTTAGGTATTGCTTCGCAAACATCAAATGATTTTTGTTGACATTCCTCTAGGAGTACCCCCAGATAGAGGATTTGAACATATTATAGAATTAGAAGAAGGGGTTCAAGCTGTCATAACCAATCCTTACCGCCACCCCAAGATGTACAAATATGAGATAGAAAAAACCAACAAGGATTTGTTAAAGATGTGTCACATTCGGCCTAGTTCTAGCCCTTTTGCCTCTTCGGTGGTATTGGTTAAGAAAAAGGATGGTTCCATGAGGATGTGCATTGACTACCGAGCAATTAACAAGAAAACCATAAAGAACAGGTACCCAATTCTGAGGATCGATGAATTGATGGATGAGTTGAGGGGAGCAAAATATTTCACAAAGATTGATCTTCGTTCAAGATACCACCAAATTTGAGTTCGAGAGCAGGACATTCAGAAGACTACCTTTTGATACCATTATGGGCATTATGAGTTCTTGGTTATGTCATTTGGGCTAACCAACGCCCCTACTACATTCCAGCCCTGCATGAACCATGTGTTCAATAAGCAGTTGAGGAAATTTTTGTTGGTCTTCTTTGATGATATTATCATTTATAGCAGGACTTGGAAGGATCATCTCAAGCATTTCGATGAGGTATTGGGGATTTTGGAGGAGCAGAAGCTCTACACAAAGGAGTCCAAATGTGAGTTTGGCATGACTGAGATGCTTTACTTGGGGCATTTGATTGGGGAAAACCGTGTCTAGGTCCACCAGGAGAACATCAGGGCAATTATAGAGTGGCCTACCCCCCAGAAATTTGACAGAACTAAAAATCTTCCTAAGGCTCTACACTTATTACAGGAAATTTGTTAAGGGGTTCTCACAGTTGACGGCACCTCTTACGTATCTCACTAAGAAAGGAGCTTTCAGCTGGACAAATGAGGCGTAGATGACATTTGAGAAAACGAAAAATGTAATGAGTTCATGCCCTATGCTAGCCTTACCATACTTCACTCAGCCATTTGTGCTTGAGTGTGATGCTTCAGGGATAGGGATAGGAGTTGTGTTGATGCAAAATAATCATCCTATTGCTTTTGAGAGCCACAAACTTAGGGAGTATGAGCGACATTATTCAATATATGACAAGGAGATGTTGGCCATTATGCATGCATTGGCCAAATTCAAAGAGTACTTGGTAGGGAACAGGTTCAAAGTGAAGACAGATCATAGAAGCATGAGGTTCCTCATGGAGTAGAAAGAATTGAATGAGAGGCAACAGAAGTGCATCAGTAAAATTCAAGCATATGATTTCAAGATTGAATATGTGAAGAGAAAAAAAATGTGGTGGTTGATGCCCTTTCCAGGGTACCATCCACTCTCTCCCTCATGGATATTTCAATTGATTGGAAATATCTCTTGTTGGTAGAATACTCCAAGGATAGATTTGCTTGTGAGATCCTAGACGGTCGAATCCAGGATGATCGGTATCGAGTTATGGATGACATCATTTATTACAAAGACAAGATCTATTTAGTACCAGAATCTTAGCTGAAGGAAAAAATCATGTAGGAAGCACACAATTCACCTTTGGCAGGACACCCTGGGTACTTGAAAACCTACAGGCAGATCAGGGAAAGATTTACGTGGAAAGGCCTCAAGACGGATGTGTTGAGATTTGTGAGGGAATGCAAAGTCTTCCAACAGAAAAAAGTGGAGCATACTCTATCGGTCGGATTACTTCAACCACTTCCCATCCCAGAACAAAAATGGGAAAGCATCTTTATGGAATTCATCAGAGGGTTTCCCTAGGTCCAAGGAAAAGATTGTATTTATGTGGTGGTCGATAGGCTCACGAATTTTGCACATTTTTTTTCCATACCCTCCAAATATTCCGCAGCATAGGTAGCATAGTTGTTCTTCAGAGAGGTATTCTGATTGCACGGGTTGCGAAAAACTATTGTCAATGACAGAGATAGCAGGTTCATGGGAGGATTTTGGCAGGAGATTTTCAGGTTAGTTGGGACATAATTGACACCTAGCACGAGCTACCATCCTAAAACGGACGTACAGACCGAGATTGTTAATAAATGGCTTGAAGGCTATCTGAGGAATTATGTGTCAGACCAACAGAAAGTCTGGATAAAGTGGCTACACTTGGGCGAGCACTGCTACAATACAACCTATCACATGTCGATTGGGATGACACCCTTCTGATATTTGTATGGATATGATGCTCCTACATTTGTGGATCGGGTTTTTGGAGACAACAGAGCTCCTAAAGCTAAAGATTAGATTCAGGAGAGTCGAGATATTCTATGGACCCTTAAGAAAAATTTGCTGATGACTCAGAATCAACAGAAGGTCTATGCAGATAAGCAATGGGTGGAACGTAGCTTTGAGGTCGGGGACTTGTTGTACCTACGTCTGCAACCCTATAGGGAGTCGTCACTTAAGATGAAGGGGGCAGAAAAATTGAAATCTAGATTCTACGGACCCTACAGGATTTCGAGACGCGTAGGAGAGGTGGCATATGAGCTAGATCTTCCAGAGGGATGCAAAATACAGAATGTCTTCCATGTTTCATGTCTCAAGAAGGCATTGGGACAACATATTTCTACCTCTACTGAGTTACCACCACTAGATGAAGAGGGGAAGTTGATTTTGGTTCCTGAGGAGATATTGGAGATCAAGGAGCAAAAGCTAAGGAACCGAATTGTCAGGGAGTACCTTGTCAAATGGAAGGATTTGCCTATCGAGGACGCTACATGGGAAGGAGAGCAGGTACTTCAGCATCCAGGATTGAAATTTCTTAAGGGAAATCAATCTTGGCTGGGGAGGACTGTAATGCCCCCATCTACCTAATCTCTCTAAGAGAGAATTTTGCTAGCCTAATTGAGTTCCCGTGAGCTAGGGCAGAAAATAATCAAGGGAATATTATCCCACATTCATAAGAGAAGGAAAGAAAAACTCAAGTTAGAAGTATAAAAAAAGGGGATAGGAGGAGTCTAGGATCATGCTTGCATTCACTCATTTGGAAAACAGATTTTGGACAGATTTTGAGTAAAGAGTTTAGGGTTTTGGAAACCCTTCATTTATCTCTAGTTTTGGTGTTGCAACGGTACACCCTAGCTGGACTTGGATCAGAATCACTCAGATTTAGACATTGTTTTATCTTCTTACAACTGAATTTCTTGGAGTTATAGTTAGTTTCTTGTGTGTGACGGTTGGGTTTCCATTGTGGGACGAGTTTCCATTGAAGATGGAGTTTTCTTTATGGTGTTGGGCCTTTTTTCTCCTTGGGAGACTAGTTTGTTTGTTGGCTGAGTTAATATACCAAAAAGGGAAAGTTCTTTTGAAGGCTGGGGCACATTCCAAGCCACTGGGTATACATTATTGCTTGTGGGAACATAGTTCTAGCTGTTGGGCACATATTTTCAATTGTTGGACGCTTTTCTTTAGTGTGGGACAACCATACTTTAAATCTTAGGGAGTTTATTTGGTTGATGGGTGAGTTATTTCTTGTGGGAACAGAGTTCTAGTTGTTGGGTACATATTTCCAATTGTTGGGTGCTTTCTTTAGTGTGGGACAACCATACCTTAAGCTGGGAGTATAATCTCATAGCCAAGGGTCGAATTACTCAAGCTGGGTGCATATCCTGGAACCTGGGCATCATATTTATTAGTTGGGAGAACTATTGTCTTGTTGGTCAACTTATGTCAGTTTGGGGGCTGAGATTGTCCCTTTGTTGGGTGCTTTTACTGTGGATTGTATGATGAGAAAAAGACAAGCTTAAGGAGAAGGGAGATTCTGATCACATATAATTAGGTTCATTATTGTAGTGATGTAGCTTATCATTGTGGTATTTACTTAATGATGAGCACTGATATTTGTGCCCACTCATAAGACGGGTTGTTGGATTATGTTTTGTTATGTATCTTTCCCCTTATTTCCAAGAATAATTAAAAAATATTGTTGGATTAGTTCCTTTCCATAAGCATATGACATTAATATTCCCAAATTGATTGTTGTTATAAATTGTCATTGCACTGTTTGACAAATTTGCCAACCAAATTTAGAGGAAAAATTGTATAACTTAGGCAAGGAATATTATAGAAAACACATATTTACAGGAAAGTAAAATACACACTTGCAAGAAAGTAAATCTCTCTTGCAGAAAAGTAAATCACACTTGCAGAAAATTAAATCACTCTAGCAGGAAAAGTAAATCACACTTACAGGAAAGTAAATCACACTTCGCAGGAAAATTAAAGGTGACTTGTGAAAGTATCAAGGTGATCTCAATTAATGTGACAGATATGTTACAACTCATGTACTGAAATGCAATAAACCTCAATATATAAGAATCAAACCACATTGTGCTTGTAAAAGGGAATAAACCATCTCAAGCTACAAACTACACAATCGTTAACTAGAGAGCAAAGGGTTTGATGCAGAGTTGTAGAAACTAGAGTTGCAATAATCAAAATCATGGCAAAGGGGATATTAGAATTACACCAAAGTTAAATAGAGGAATTCTTGGAAATAAATGAAAATATAGAAAATACGCTACAACTATTCACTCATTGATCAGAAAATGATAACCTGCTACAAAAATCAGCAAGATGTTAATAGAGGAATTGTCGGAAATAAATGGAAATATGGAAAATATGCTACAATTAATCACTCACAAATAAAAAAGCACTACCATGCAATGTTAGTACTGAGTTACAACAATTTGTAGCTTACAGTAATGGAAAGCACTAGAGTTACAACAAGATGTCAATAAAGGAATTGTTGGAAATAAATGAAAAGATATAAATGATGCTATGACTACTTCTACAAAGTATAGAAGATACAAATAGTATCAGACTAAAGAGGGGGACCTACCTCCTTAGACGAGGTATTGGTCTAAGAGTGCAATAGGATGTTTAAATACTCAAACTAATGCATTCCACACTTCGAACAGGACCATGGAATTTATATTAAATTGTATAAAAAATACAATACTTCTACTCTCTATTCTTTGTTTGTCTCTCTTCCTCCCCTCATGCTCAAATGGAGGACAATTTGTACATCTATTACATTCCTTATTTTCCTCATGAGATCGAGGGACGACTTTGAGAATCTTGGTTGTCCCTCGATTGGTCACAACAGTAAGTCTAAAATATCTATGACTGACTTGACCGACTACACAAGAAATTGATTTATATCTGATTGTTCTTTGTATTTTTCCTTCTTTGCTAGCCAATGTTCTGGTCCATTTACTGTTGCTATCGGGTATGTCGACAGTTTTTCTATCCTTTTCCTTACTCAACCAATCCCCCTAGCAACTGTTTTCATGAAGATTAACTACTTTCGAGCCATCCAACTGTTGCAACATCGGTGTTATGGTCATGCCTTGACCATGCGTTGGAGGTGTTGTAACAACATGAAGCTTTACAGTATGTGCACAAGAGGTATTGAAATACTTGCGCAAGAGGTGTTGCAACAACATGTTGATTTTTTTAATAAGAAAGGTTTAAGCATGAAGTTCATTCCAATTTAGCAATTTACTTAAACTATAAACAATTTTTTTGCAGCAACCAAGATCACAAGAAGAAACACCATGCACAAGTACACAAGAAGTATCCTGGGAAACCCTTCTCAACAAGGGAAGAAAACCCAACCAATCCTTTGCTATATTCTTCAAGAGAAAGACCTCCACCACTAAGAAAACCTAGCACACAAAAGGGTGCTCACAAACGCTAGAAGACTAGCGCCCAAGAGAGGTGCACACTTTTCCTAAGAAGATGTACTTGCTGAAATTTCCAAACTCACACTTAAGATATGATTCCTCAATGGGTAATTTACCTTTACTTATATTATACTAAACCTGACAACAGAAGTGTCTATTGGCATAACAAGGCCGACCTCTCTAACTCACAATATAATCAATAATAACCAGATTAATTATCTTTTACATTAATTATCTATTACATTAAGGTGAGGCCGAC
>ML823074.1:92484-116742 GCA_009831015.1 Picea engelmannii
ATACCTAGTGAGGGCCCCTAGTGTATTGTTGGGGTTCTTGATGTAAATCCCTAGATGTGTTCTAGGGCCCCTGGATGTGTTCCAGGGAATCCTTGCTCAGTGCTTGGATTGATCCTTGGTTGTGTACCTTGGTGGATAAGACCTTAGTGGTGATTTAGAGCCCCCAGATGTGTTCTAGGGTATCCTAGTCTAGGACCAGACAGTTCTTGGTCAAGGACCAAGAATTTTGATTATGTAAGTCCCTAGATGTGTTCTAGGGCCCCTGGATGTGTTCCAGGGAATCATTGCTCGTCCTCGGATTGATCCTTGGTTGTCTACCTTGGTGGATAAGACCCTAGTGGTGATCTAGGGCCCCCAGATGTGTTCTGGGGTATCCTGGTCTGGGACCAGGCAGTTCTTGGTTAAGTACCAAGACGAGATGATGTGTGATCTTCTTCTCTCCCAGGATGGTTCATGAGACCTAGGAGCAGTTAAAGAAAAAGGACATGATCACATCAGTGACATTCCTCTTATGTTGAGATGATAAAAGCTTATAAGTTATCGTGAGACTTATGTGGACGTATTTCCATTAAAGAAGACCCTTTTGACTTTGTCTTGTTGCCTCCCCTTGCTTGAGCCATGTCATTCTTAATTTTAAATGTGGTGTTGGTCTTTTCTAGTCACTTTGACTTGTTGACTTTCTAAATTAATATTTTTATAATTAAAATATTAATTATTTTTTTATTTTGTTTTAATTGGATTTTAATTAACCCTAAAAGGTAGGGTTATTTAATTAACCCCAAACCCTTCCTAAACTATAAAAAGAACCTCACCCCCTCACTCCAAAAACATAATCGTATTCTTCCTCTTCTCTTGGTCTGATTTTTGTTGCGACTACTCTAGTTCATTTATCTTTGGTTTCGGTGTTGCAATGATACACCCTAGTTGGACTTGGATCGGAATCACTCAGATTTCAACATTGTTTTATCTTCTTACAACTGAATTTCTTGGAGTTATAGTTAGTTTCTTGTGTGTGACGGTTGGGTTTCCATTGTGGGGCGAGTTGCCATTGAAGAGGGAGTTTTCTTTATGGTGTTGGGCGTTTTTTCTCCTTAGGAGACTAGTTTGTTTGTTGGCTGAGTTAATATACCGAAAAGGGATAGTTCTTTTGAAGGATGGGGCACATTCCAAGCCACTAGGCATACACTATTGCTTGTGGGAACAGATTTCTAGCTGCTGGGCACATATTTCCAACTGTTGGGTGCTTTTCTTTAGTGTGGGACAGCCATACTTTAAAGTTGGGAGAGTTTATTTGGTTGATTTGCGAGTTATTGCTTGTGGGAACGGAGTTATAGTTTTTGGGAACATATTTCCAATTGTTGGGCGCTTTCTTTAGTGTGGGAAAACCATACCTTAAGCTGGGAGTATAATCTCATAGCCAATGGTTGAATTACTCAAGTTGGGTGCATATCTTGGAACCTGGGAATCATATTTATCAGTTGGGTGAACTAGTGTCTTGATGGTCAACTTATGTCAGTTTGGGGGTTGAGATTGTCCCTTTGTTGGGCACTTTTACTGTGGATTGTATGCTAAGAAAAAGACAGGCTTAATGAGAAGGGTGACTCTGATCACATATAAACAAGTTCATTATTGTAGTGTTGTAGCTTATTATTGTGGTATTTACGTAATGATAAGTATTGATATTTGTGCCCAGACATAAGACGGGTTGTTGGATTATGTTATGTTATGTATATTCCCTTTATTGCCAAGAATAATTAAAGAAGATTGTTGGATTAGTTCCTTTCCATAAGCATATGACATTAATATTCCCAAATTGATTGTTGTTATAAATTGTCAATGAATTGTTTGACAAATTTGCCAACCAAATTTAGAGGAAAAATTGTATAACTTAGGCAAGGAATATTATAGTGGTATCAAAGCATGTTCCTTGCTCAGCCATGGGGATATGAAAGTTAAAAGAATTAGGCAGTAAATGAATAGGGAGGATAGGCAGAACGTCACCCACAGAGTCGAGAATCTCCATTGGACAGGGAAGAACCAATTCAAGAATTAGAAGCTCAACCTGAGGTAAATAAGGTAAATAAGGGTGAAGACATCATGAGTGACAAAGATAAACAGTATTTAAGTAGTCTTCTCATCGCATTGAATGATTTGGATAGGGGCTAGAAATCAATGATGAATTTGATGGGACAGATGGAAGTTAACACCATGGGGAGTCAAGACAAGCAAAATCATAACAGTGAAAGGAATTCTACTAATGAGGAAGGAATCCATTCTCGCACCACCATGCAAAGCCACCCCCATTTGTACACGAGGACACTCAGGCCTACCATGCCTAAATTCCTTGATAATGATGCATCAGGGCGAATGGAGCAGACCGATCAAGATATACCCTTTGGAGCTTATTTGGAGGAGTATCAGAGATTGGGAGATGATTTTCAAGCTGCCATGTCCTTTCATGTTTTTTTTCCACTTAAAAAGAAAGAATAGGCCTAGGGGGGCCAAGGGGAGGATGTCCCAAAATACGGAGTTACAACGCACATTGGGAAAGGTGACCATTCCCAACTTTGATGGGTCATCAAAATGCACTGCTAGAGCATGGGTGCAAAAGTTGGACACTTATTTCGAGCTCAACAAAATGGCTGAAGTTGATGCTATGAAGCTTGCCACCCTGCATTTGGACGGAGAAGCCCGTGAGTGGTGGTACCATGGGTTAGTGACACTGGGTCATTAAGGAATCATTCATACCTCGATTTCACACAGAGGATCATTGAGAGGTTTGACAGGAAAGACCCAGAAATCCATTTTCGAGAGTTGGCTCAACTCAAGCAGACAGGTAGCCCATAGGCACTTATCTCTTAGTTCCAAAGATTAGTAGTGATGGTGACAGACATATCTGAGGCACGCTTGGTGATGTTGTTCATTGAGGGGATATCTGAGCCATTACATGGATGGGGGAAGGCCTACAAACCCACCACTTTGCAGGATGCAGTCAGTCGTACTAGGGACATGTAGGATGTTGTTCCTAAGAGCAGGTTTACTCTGAAACCCACCTTCCCACAGAAGAGCAAGGAAACCAAATCAATTCAAATGGATTGGGCTGGGAAGCCCAAGCTAGATGAAGAAACAAGAAAGGAGCTGAGGAGGAATAAATTGTGCTTTAGTTGTCAGGAGTTGTGGGTACCAGGGCACAAGTGTGTTGGGAAAGACAAGACCGGAAAGGCTCATTATATTGAGGTATATTCGAACCGTGATAGTGATGACGAGGAAGAGTAGCAGGAACAAGAACAGGGACACTAGACATCAAGTGAGGAGACATCATAGGTTGGGGATAAGGGCCTTGTTACAGCATCCATGTTAGGACTTCCCAGGTACCACACTTTCAGAGTCTGAGGAGTCCTGCAAGGGCACAAGGTTACAATGTTGATTGATAGTGGGACATTCCACAACTTTATAGATGCAGCTTTGGTGGACAAGCGAGAGATTCTGATAGAGGAGTTTGAGGGATTCACTGTGATCATACCTAGAGGCTATAAAATGGAGTGCACTAGATGGATCCCCAAGTTGAAAATAACCATGGGGAATTATACGTTGACAGATGATTTCTTTGTGGTGGATGTGTCAGACACTAATGTAGTGCTTGGAGTTTAGTGGCTTTACTCCATTGGGAAATACACTACTGATCAGAGGACTATGGAAATGGAGTTCATGGGTCCAGATAGAAAAAAGGTGGTTTTACGGGTTATGCACCAATATCCACCCAAGATCGTGTCATCTCACACTATGGAGGCAGTGATGTGGCATGGAGACATAGATTGGGTAGTTGAGTGCTACATTTCTAACAGGGAGCCACTAGATCGACTTCGACGGTATCCAGACGATATTTAGGTATTGCTTCGCAAACATCAAATGATTTTTGTTGACATTCCTCCAGGAGTACCCCCAGATAGAGGTTTTGAACATATTATAGAATTAGAAGAAGGGGTTCAAGCTGTCATAACCAATCCTTACCACCACCCCAAGATGTACAAATATGAGATAGAAAAAACCAGCAAGGATTTGTTAAAGATGTGTCACATTCGGCCTAGTTCTAGCCCTTTTGCCTCTTCAGTGGTATTGGTTAAGAAAAAGGATGGTTCCATGAGGATGTGCATTGACTACCGAGCAATTAACAAGAAAACCATAAAGAACAGGTACCCAATTCTGAGGATCGATGAATTGATGGATGAGTTGAGGGGAGCAAAATATTTCACGAAGATTGATCTTCGTTCAAGATACCACCAAATTTGAGTTTGAGAGCAGGACATTTAGAAGACTACCTTCAGATGCCATTATGGGCATTATGAGTTCTTGGTTATGTCGTTTGGGCTAACCAACGCCCCTGCTACATTCCAGCCCTGCATGAACCATGTGTTCAATAAGCAGTTGAGGAAATTTTTGTTGGTCTTCTTTGATGATATTATCATTTATAGCAGGACTTGGGAGGATCATCTCAAGCATTTGGATGAGGTATTGGGGATTTTGGAGGAGCAGAAGCTCTACACAAAGGAGTCCAAATGTGAGTTTGGCATTACTGAGATGCTTTACTTGGGGCATGTGATTGGGGAAAACCGTGTCTAGGTCCACCAGGAGAAAATCAGGGCAATTATAGAGTGGCCTACCCCCCAGAAATTTGACAGAACTGAAAATCTTCCTAGGGCTCTACACTTATTACAGGAAATTTGTTAAGGGGTTCTCACAGTTGACGACACATCTTACATATCTCACTAAGAAAGGAGCTTTCAGCTGGACAAATGAGGCGCAGATGACATTTGAGAAAACAAAACATGTAATGAGTTCATGCCCTATGCTAGCCTTACCAGACTTCACTCAGCCATTTGTGCTTGAGTGTGATGCTTCAGGGATAGGGATAGGAATTGTGTTGATGCAAAATAATCATCCTATTGCTTTTGAGAGCCACAAACTTAGGGAGTATGAGCGACATTATTCAATATATGACAAGGAGATGTTGGCCATTATGCATGCATTGGCCAAATTCAAAGAGTACTTGGTGGGGAACAGGTTCAAAGTGAAGACAGATCATAGAAGCCTGAGGTTCCTCATGGAGCAGAAAGAATTGAGTGAGAGGAAGCAGAAGTGGATCAGTAAAATTCAAGCATATGATTTCAAAATTGAATATGTGAAGGGAAAAAAAATGTGGTGGTTGATGCCCTTTCCAGGGTACCATCCACTCTCTCCCTCATGGATATTTCAATTGATTGGAAATATATCTTGTTTGTAGAATACTCCAAGGATAGATTTGCTTGTGAGATCCTAGACAGTCGGATCCAGGATGATCGGTATCGAGTTATGGATGACATCATTTATTACAAAGACAAGATCTATTTAGTACCAGAATCTCAGCTGAAGGAAAAAATCATGTAGGAAGCACACAATTCACCTTTGGTGGGACACCCTAGGTACTTGAAAACCTACAGGCAGATCAGGGAAAGATTTACGTGGAAAGGCCTCAAGACGGATGTGTTGAGATTCGTGAGGGAATGCAAAGTCTTCCAACAGAAAAAAGTGGAGCATGCTCTATCGGTCGGATTACTTCAACCACTTCCCATCCCAGAACAAAAATGGGAAAGCATCTCTATGGAATTCATCAGAGGGTTTCCCTAGGTCCAAGGAAAAGATTGTATTTATGTGGTGGTCGATAGGGTCATGAATTTTGCACATTTTTTTTCCATACCCTCCAAATATTCCGCAGCACGGGTAGCATAGTTGTTCTTCAGAGAGGTATTCTGATTGCACAGGTTGCCAAAAACTATTGTCAATGACAGAGATAGTGGGTTCGTGGAAGGATTTTGGCAGGAGATTTTCAGGTTAGTTGGGACATAATTGACACCTAGCACGAGCTACCATCCTAAAACAGACGTACAGATCGAGATTGTTAATAAATGGCTTGAAGGCTATCTGAGGAATTATGTGTCAGACCAGTAGAAAGTCTGGATAAAGTGGCTACACTTGGGCGAGCACTGCTACAATACAACCTATCACATGTCGATTGGGATGACACCCTTCCGATATTTGTATGGATATGATGCTCCTACATTTGTGGATCGGGTTTTTGGAGACAACAGAGCTCCTAAAGCTAAAGATTATATTCAGGAGAGTCGAGATATTCTATGGACCCTTAAGAAAAATTTGCAGATGACTCAGAATCAACAGAAGTTCTATGCAGATAAGCAATGGGTGGAACGTAGCTTTGAGGTCAGGGACTTGGTGTACCTACGTCTGCAACCCTATAGGGAGTCGTCACTTAAGATGAAGGGGGCAGAAAAATTGAAATCTAGATTCTACGGACCCTACATGATTTCGAGGTGTGTAGGAGAGGTGGCATATAAGCTAGATCTTCTAGAGGGATGCAAAATACAGAATGTCTTCCATGTTTCATGTCTCAAGAAGGCATTGGGACAACATATTTCTACCTCTACTGAGTTACCACCACTAGATGAAGAGGGGAAGTTGATTTCGGTTCCTGAGGAGATTTTGGAGATCAAGGAGTGAAAGCTAAGGAACCAAATTGTCAGGGAGTACCTTGTCAAATGGAAGGATTTGCCTATCGAAGACGCTACATGGGAAGGAGAGCAGGTACTTCAGCATCCGGGATTGAAATTTCTTGAGGGAAATCAATCTTGGTTGGGGAGGACTGTAATGCCCCCATCTACCTAATCTATCTAAGAGAGAATTCTGCTAGCCTAATTGAGTTCCTGTGAGCTAGGGCGGAAAATAATCAAGGGAACATTATCCCACATTCATAAGAGAAGGAAAGAAAAGCTCAAGTTAGAAGTATAAAAAAAGAGGATAGGAGGAGTCTAGGATCATGCTTGCATTCACTCATTTGGTAAATAGATTTTGGACAGATTTTGAGTAAAGAGTTTAGGGTTTTGGAAACCCTTCATTTATCTCTGGTTTTGGTGTTGCAATGGTACACCCTAGCTGGACTTGGATTAGAATCACTCAGATTTCGACATTGTTTTATCTTCTTACAACTGAATTTCTTGGAGTTATAGTTAGTTTCTTGTGTGTGACGGTTGGGTTTCCATTGTGGGACGAGTTGCCATTGAAGAGGGAGTTTTCTTTATTGTGTTGGGCGTTTTTTCTCCTTGGGAGACCAGTTTGTTTGTTGGCTGAGTTAATATACCAAAAAGGGAAAGTTCTTTTGAAGGTTGGGGCACATTCCAAGCCATTGTGTATACATCATTGCTTGTGGGAACATAGTTCTAGTTGTTGGGCACATATTTTCAATTGTTGGACGCTTTTCTTTAGTGTGGGACAACCATACTTTAAAGCTTGGAGAGTTTATTTGGTTGATGGGTGAGTTATTTCTTGTGGGAACAGAGTTCTAGCTGTTGGGCACATATTTCCAACTGTTGGGTGCTTTCTTTAGTGTGGGACAACCATACCTTAAGTTGGGAGTATAATCTCATAGCCAAGGGTTGAATTACTCAAGCTGGGTGCATATCCTGGAACCTGGGCATCATATTTATTAGTTGGGCAAACTATTGTCTTGTTGGTCAGCTTATGTCAGTTTGGGGGTTGAGATTGTCCCTTTGTTGGGTGCTTTTACTGTGGATTGTATGATGAGAAAAAGACAAGCTTAAGGAGAAAGGAGACTCTGATCACATATAACTAGGTTCATTATTGCAGTGATGTAGCTTATCATTGTGGTATTTACTTAATGATGAGCACTGATATTTGTGCCCACTCATAAGACGAGTTGTTGGATTATGTTTTGTTATGTATCTTTCCCCTTATTTCCAAGAATAATTAAAGAAAATTGTTGAATTAGTTCCTTTCCATAAGCATATGACAGTAATATTCCCAAATTGATTGTTGTTATAAATTGTCATTGATCTGTTTGACAAATTTGCCAACCAAATTTAGAGGAAAAATTGTATAACTTAGGCAAGGAATATTATAGAAAACACATGTTTACAGGAAAGTAAAATACACACTTGCAGGAAAGTAAATCTCTCTTGCAGGAAAGTAAATCACTCTTGCAGAAAAGTAAATCACACTTGCAGAAAATTAAATCACTTTAGCAAGAAAAGTAAATCACACTTACAGGAAAATAAATCACACTTCGCAGGAAAATTAAAGGTGACTTGTGCAAGTATCAAAATGATCTCAATTAATGTGACAGATATGTTACAACTCATGTACTGAAATGCAATAAACCTCAATATATAAGAATCAAACCACATTGTGCTTGTAAAAGGGAATAAACCATCTCAAGCTACAAACTACACAATCGTTAAGTAGAGAACTAAAGGATGTGATGCAGAGTTGTAGAAACCAGAGTTGCAATAATCAGAATCATGGCAAAGGGGATATTAGAATTACACCAAAGTTAAATAGAGGAATTGTTGGAAATAAATGAAAATATAGAAAATATGCTACAACTATTCACTCATTGATCAGAAAATGATGCCCTGCTACAAAAATCAGCAAGATGTTAACAGAGGAATTGTCGGAAATCAATGGAAATATGGAAAATATGCTACAATTAATCACTCACAATTAAAAAAAGCACTACCATGCAATGTTAATACTGAGTTACAACAATTTGTAGCTTACAGTAATGGAAAGCACTAGAGTTACAACAAAATGTCAATAAAGGAATTGTTGGAAATAAATGAAAAGATATAAATGATGCTACGACTACTTCTACAAAGTATAGAAGATACAAATAGTATCGGGCTAAAGAGGGGGACCTACCTCCTTAGACGAGGTATTGGTCTAAGAGTGCAATAGGATGTTTAAATACTCAAACTAATGCATTCCACACTTCGAACAAGACCATGGAATTTATATTAAATTGTATAAAAAGTACAATACTTCTACTCTCTATTATTTGTTTGTCTCTCTTCCTCCCCTCATGCTCAAATGGAGGACAATTTGTACATCTATTACATTCCTTATTTTTCTCATGAGATCGAGGGACAACTTTGAGAATCTTGGTTGTTCCTCGATTGGTTACAACAGTAAGTATAAAATATCTATGACTGACTCGATCGACTACACAAGAAACTGATTTATATCTGATTGTTCTTTGTATTTTTTCTTCTTTGCTAGTCAATGTTCTGGTCCATTTATTGTTGCTATTAGGTATGTCGACAGTTTTTCTATCCTTTTCCTTACTCAACCGATCCCCCTAGCAACTGTTTTCATGAATATTAACTACTTTCGAGCCATCCAACTGTTGCAACATCGGTGTTATGGTCATGCCTTGACCATGCGTTGGAGGTGTTGTAACAACATGAAGCTTTACAGTATGTGCACAAGAGGTATTGCAGTGCTCGCGCAAGAGGTGTTGCAACAACATGTTGATTTTTTTAATAAGAAAGGTTTAAGCATGAAGTTAATTCCATTTTAGCAATTTACTTAAACCATAAACAATTGTTTTGCAACAACCAAGATCACAAGAAGAAACACCATGCACAAGTACACAAGAAGTATCCTAGGAAACCCTTCTCAACAAGGGAAGAAAACCCAACCAATCATTTGCTATAATCTTCAAGAGAAAGACCTCCACCACTAAGAAAACCTAGCACACAAAAGGGTGCTCACAAATGCTAGAAGACTAGCGCCCAAGAGAGGTGCACACTTTTCCTAAGAAGATGTACTTGCTGAAATTTCCAAACTCACACTTAAGATATGATTCCTCAATGGAGAATTTACCTTTACTTATATTATACTGAACCTGACAACAGAAGTGTCTATTGGCATAACAAGGCCGACCTCTCTAACTCACAATATAATCAATAATAACCAGATTAATTATCTTTTACATTAATTATCTATTACATTAAGGTGAGGCCGACCTGTACCCTTTACATTACAATTAGGGTTACAGGTAAGTCTGACTCTTGAACAATATAGCAATGGATCTCATACACCCACTAGTGCTCAGCCACTAGGGGCACATCCATAGGGATGTCCATATCTCTATCTCACTGCGTCTCACAGGAGAACCACACTCATTAGTGCTCAGCCACTAGGATCATGTTCACCTCTGCTCATCCACAGGCACGTCCAACTCAACAGATTTTTTTTCCCACTGCATTACACAGGAGAGTCGTCTAGATTTCATCATCTCAACTCTCTGCTCACGGGAGGCTAATACATCATCTTCATCTATGTCTCATAAAGATGCACCTAGCTCATGGGAATTCACACGTTCGCCTTGTTCTCAACCACAAGCACGTCCAACTCAGAAGACCTCCTTTCTCATTGCATTACATAGGAGAGTCATCTGGAGTTCTTCTCAACTCTCTGTAAGGAGGAGTTCATCACTACGTTCCAGTTCTGTCTCAGATAGGAACCACACACCCAACTCATGGGCTCTCTCTCAGGTCGACTCAATCAATCTGTGTCCTGGAGTATGTCTCACGCAATTGTAATCATCAACACAACACAATCTTGCAACATGTGTGCAGGCGGTGTTGCAACAACACGTAAGGTGTTGCAACAACACAAAAGGTGTTGCAACAACTGATCCCAATGCCTCCAGAGTACATGTATTCTTGTGCAAGGTGTTCTTTGTACATTTCACCAGTTAGCATGAAAAAGAAATAGATTAAGCCCTAATTATGTAATAATTATCATTGAAATGACATAGTTATACCTTGTTCCAAAAATGTACACTAGTGAATAGGGTAAGTGATTGAAAGGAATAAAAGTGGGAAAAAGGTGCAAAGAGGATGCCATTTTGGATTCTCGTCATCTCCACCCAACCGAAAGTGTTGCACGTCCCTGTGGAACCAGATAATCAATCCAAGTTGTATTCATAGCATTTCCCACGAATATTGTTGACATTGTCGCTAGTACCTTGTTTCTCATCGGCATGGAAGCACCCTCTCTTGTTTCTAACCTCCCCCTAGCAGACAACTTCCTTTTGTGCAACCATCTTGTATTCCCTTTGATATTTTGAGGTGGGTAGCCAAATTATAGGGTAATGCAAATTAAGGCCTACCCACGTATTCCCATGGGATTCCATGCATTTGATGTACTTGTTGACCCTTTTTAGGGCTACTTCCATGTTCTCAGGATTAAATGAATCCATGTCTTTCATTTCCTTAGTGGATTGTTTCCACCTTTGTGCACATTCTTGTGTAGCTATCTCAACTAACACATTTATCTACACCTTGTAATGAGCAATGTCTTCTTTCCTGGTGCTAGCCATGAAGGTTGCATGTACAGGGGAGTTAACCCAATTAAAGTGTGCAATCAAAACATCTCTTGGCTGATAATTTTCTCCCCTAACCCATAATTTGCAGCCACGGTTGTTCTCATCCACACGATGAGAAAACACTCAGTCAACATGATTGTTTAGACAAGAGACAAAGGCTCTCAGTTAAATGTCCCCTACAAAATGGTTGGGATTCCACAGAGTGTCATGGTGCAATAAAATGTTATGTTGGTACAACTCACACAACAAGTTCTTCTCTTCATTGGTACACTCATAGTAGGCTTCCAAGAAAGTCTTTGGAGAGGTGATTTCATATGGTTTACTGGTGATTAATGTCTTCCTTTGAAACATAAGGTACCTTTCTTAAAGAAACAAGTTGTAAACATGGGAGGATGCCCTACAACTAAGTGCAAAATCCATCAACAAGCCAATCTTGATCTTTTCTATTTTCAGGGTGTCCACCTGTTCTTTTAGCTTGAGGATATTTTATACTTCTTCATTTATTTCCTTTTTCCATTGGTCCCATTTATCCCTATGGTCTTGTAAGTGTAATAACCATTTTTCCCTTGATATTTTAACAATTTGTTGGTGTTCTTTTATTGGCATCATCCCTTGTTCATATGCATGTATCATTGCTTTCCATTTATCATCTCTGGCCTTCTCCCATATATCACTAGTATCTACTTGAACACATATGTCTTTAGTTACTCTGGGATCTATTTGGACATATACTTCTTGTATCTCAAGCGCGTACCACTCCATTTATGTGGTTGCCTCCTAGAGCTCAGGCATGTCCCATTTTGTTTGGGTGGCTGCCTCCTAAAGTTCAAGAAATTCATTTTCAGGTAGAACGGTCCTAGGCGCTTCTGGCTAGGTGATTGCCTCCTGCAATTCAGGGCTAGCCAATTATGTCTAGGTAGTCTCTTCTCTAATTTCTAAATTCTCTACCCCCAGGTCACTGAGTATTTATATTATCTGTGCTAGGCAGTCTAATCTCCCAGATGAGCATGGTAATGTGTCCTCAAGAAGATTGATTCTATGTTGCAAACCTTTATTTCTCCTCTCTAATATTTTATTTCTCTAAATAAGAAATGGGTACAGGGGTGCAAAAGAGTATGTACCTATAGAATTGCACTTTTTGGGGGGATGGTGAATTTTATTCAGAGCGTGTGTAGCGGCCTTAGTATGTCATTCCTCTGTGACTCTTTCTTCTTCTATATTCTTCTCATGGTCTCCTTCATTTGCAGTAGAAACTTTCTCTGTCAACCCTGTTGTTTCTTGTGTGTCAGAAAGGGTTTCAGTGTTTCTCAACACTCATGTCGGTTATTGTGTGTCAGAAGGGTCTCTTCTTCTTTTCTCTCTTTTTCTCCTGTTGGTTCTTGTGTGACAATAGGGGTTTCTTCATCTACTGGTGCTGCTATGAGTTGGTCTTCATTCCCCTTCGAATGCTTTGTCCTTTTCTTCTTGGGTATAGGTACTATCAAGGGTATTTTGGTCATTCGCCTCAATATTTAGATCAGAGGTAGTCTCCCAGTGATCTCAAGTTCTTTGTCATGGATTTCCCAGGCCTCTCCTTCTAACTATTGTGCTTCTTCTATAGTTTTGGGTGCATGTGCCTTGGGAGCAACAATTGCTTCTCCTGGCGTTGCAACCTTCTCTTCCTCTGATGGGGCGGGTTTTTCTTGAGGACCATATAATTCTCGTGCTCCCACCAACTCATCCCAGGTTCGACCCTCTTGCTGGAGTGCATGCACCACCAACAACTTGATGAGGCAATGATGATATAATGATTCCTTGGGCCTGGAGGCTCTCTAGACATTGTTGGCCATTTGTTGCAATGTGTTCCATAGAAAGAAAGGCATATTGATGTATATTTGATGTCTCAGATGGTCTGGTATCTTTAAATGGTGTCAGAAGATGACCCCATAACGACCCTCGCAAGTGAAATATTTCTAGACAAAGACTGCTATGTATGCCTAGGGTTCTGGCAAGGATTTCCTGTCAAACCATTCCTTTCCTTTGCCAACACTTCCCTTGCCTCTAGGAATTCTTCCATTAGTGATTTGCAAGATTTCTTTCTGGAGTACCACCTTTCCCCCACCTGTGGAAGCCCTGAGACAGTGGCTATAATTTCTTCGGTAACCAGAACCGAGATTCCCTTCACTGTCGACCTGTCACCATGCAAATTTAAGGCGAATTCCAAGGCAATGTCGCCATCGTATCCCTGCAATTTTTATGCATATACAATCCATCGTGCATCTTAGAATATGGCCAAGTTGTGATCTTAAGCTTGTAGAAAGAGAGTTTCAAAGGGTTCCCTACGATTCAATGAGCCTCCCAAGGTGCTAGCTTCAGGCTCAAGTGGATTACCGATCGTTTTTCGTTGGACAATTTGGCTAGGGATGATAACAGTTTCCAATTAAGGAAAGGTATTATAAGGAGTTGGTTTAAATCGTGTGTGGGGTGTGGCAGTAGTGTAATTTATGGAAATTAATACATGCAAGTCTTTTTCTAAGTGAATTTAACCAAGTCACTTGAATTTCAATTATTACACAAGGAAAAAACATACCTTTTCCATGCTTACCATGATTTGGTGGTCTTTCCAGGCTGGCAGTAGAGTATGTGTCACGTCCTATCATGATGTCAATTCTTGGAAGCATGTGCAATAGATCTGTCGGTTGAAGCAATGAAAGCATGTGTGGTGGATCTATCAGTTGGAGTGGTGAATTTGTTGGTTGGAGTGGCAGAACCATGTTGAGTGGACCTAGCATCATAACGAGTGTTGTGGTGGGAGATGTTGAAACACGAGGGTGTTGCAGCAATTGGGTGGTGCAACATGAGGGTGTTGCAACAACTGTGTGTTGTATCATGAGGGTGTTGTAGTGTTGCTGGCACCATATATGAACATGATGCAACCATCCGAGGAGGTATTGTAGCTACAGAAGGGGGTGTTGCAGCATGAGGTGGTGAAACATTGTATCAGAGTTGGTTCGTCTCCTTCTGACTTAACATGCATGGTCGTGATTTCTTAGACCTTCGTTGTGTTGGCATGTTGGACTCATAGGACAAGTAGGCTCCTTATCAACATCGAGAGTTTCAGAGTTGCAACAACGCGAATTGTAGCAACAGGAGTTGCAACGACCATAGTTGCAGCAACAAGAGTTGTGGCAACCTGAGTTGCAACAACATTCTTCTCCTCTACATATCCTAAAAAATACTTTATTAAAAACTTGATTAGAAGGATCCCGACATAACCATCATGAAATCGTGAAGTGCCCTTTTGTTTTTAGCATGTCATGTGCCAACATAGGATGATTTTCACAAAACATTCCCTCAAGCATGCCCCTAAGGGTTTTCATACATGGGTTTTTTTTAGGACAGGAAAAAATCATTTGGTAAGGGTTCCCCCTTTGTTAACAATCTTCAGATCATTGTCAGGCCATCCACTAGTGATCCTCTTAGAAAAGGCTTCCTTGGATAAAGGTTTATGATATAGTCAAAGCATGTGTCCATTTTCCATAAGACGAGTTATTTCTTCATCAATGGAGCGAAGTTTGATAGCTCCATTTTCATATACAATGTTGATCTCAGAAGGCCCAATCCATTGAGTGCGGAACTTCCCTCTGAAATATTTGAACTTGGAGTCAAATAACAAGGCCCGGTCTCCAACTTTGAATTTCTTATTTTTAATGAAATTATCATTCCATCAAGCTCTTTGATGTTGTATTGTTATTGTGTGGTGCAAGGAAGCCTGGTGAAATTCATCTAGTTCGTTGATCAGGAGGAGCCTATGCTTCTAAGATTCAATTAAGTCCATTCCAAGTTGTACAATTGTTCTAATTGTTTGGATCTATGTTTCAATCAACAACAATACTCTTTTTCCAGACACCAATTCATATGGGGTGTAGTTGGTGGAAGTCCTCCATGTCATCCGATAGGCCCATAGAGCTTCGGGTAGTTTATCGGCCCAGTCCTTGAGTTGTAGTCTAACAGTCTTGGTGATGATGGCCTCAAGAATTTTGTTTGTCCCTTCTATTTTTCCATTGGCCTGTGGGTGATATGGTGTGGTAACCCTGTGTTTGATCTCATATATGTCCGTCAAGTCTCTAATGAGTCTTTAAGTGAAGTGAATTCCTCCATCAATAACTATTTCCTGAGGTATCCCAAATCTGGTGAAGATTTATTCATGAAGAAATCTTACTATTGCTTGTTCTGTCACGGCCGAGAGTACCTTATCTTCCATCCATTTTGTGACATAATTTGTACATACTAGGATGTAGGAATTACGGTGGGAAGGAGGATTGATTGTTCCTACAAAATCTAAGGCCAATTTATCAAAGGGTTCCAATACCAATTGTGGTTGTAATGGCATCTCGTCATTGCACTTGTCTTCTCATGCGTTGGAAACTATCACACCTCTTTACATATTCCTTGGCGTCCTTGAAGATAGTGGGCCAATAGTACCCTTGATGAAGTACCTTGTACCCAATCCTCTTGTCTACAAAGTGGCCCCCACATGGACCATCGTGATAAGCTTTCAAGATCTCATAGATCTCGACTTCTTGCACACATCTCCTGATGATGAGTTCTAATCCTGTGTAGAAGAGATATTCGTCGATCCATGAGAACCTCTAACTTAGTTTGATGATATTTTGTCGCTCCTTTGGAGACAAATGATTTGGAATTCTACCTGCAACCAAGTAGTTAGCGATATTTTCGAACCAAGGAGAGTTAGTAGAAACCACAAACAGGTGCTCATTAGGGAAATAATCTTATACGGTTGGCTCGTTTTCGTTAGTTGTAAGTCTTGAAAGGAAATCAACCACTACATTATCCTTCCCTAGTTTATTCAAGATGGTTAAATCATATTCATGTAGTGATAATAACCACCTAATTACTCTACCATTGGTGATAGGTTTGTCCATTAAATATTTTGTGGCAGTATGATCAGTACGCAATATTATTGGATATCCTGTGATGTAATGACAAAATTTATTAATTGCATGTATTACAGCAAGAAACTCTTTCTCTATTACCGTATAATTTAGTTTTGTGGGTGAGATATTTTTGTTGGTGTAGTAGATCACGTATGGATCATTTCCTTCTAGTTGTCCTAAAAAAACTCCAATGGCGGTGTATGATGCATCCGTAGAAATATGAAACGGGAGGGACCAATCGGCCCCCCTTAAAACAGAAGCCTCATACACCTTAGATTTCAATTATTCAAGTGCATGCTGGCAGCTTTCTGTCCACAAAAACACAGAATCTTTGTTAAGCAAAACAAAAAATGGACGAGCAATTTGTGAGAAATTTTTAATAAATCAACAATAATAACCGACATATCCTAAGAAACTTTGTACCTCTTTTTGCAAACACGGGGTCGAGAAGTTTAATATTACCTCATTTTTTGTTGAATCCACTTGGATGCCTTTAGTTGAGATGTGGTGCCCTAATATGATGCCATTAGTTAATATCATTGCACATTTCTGATTGTTGAGGGAAACGTTCAGTTCTTTACATTTTATCAATGTTTTCTCTAAATTTGCCAATTCATCTTCAAATTCATTGGCATATGCCGTGAAGTCATCCATATATATTTCCACACAATCATGAATTAAATTAGAGAATATACCAATTACAACTCTTTAAAAGGTGGCAGGGGCGTTACATAACCCAAATGGTAGAAAACAATAAGGAAATATCCCCCATGGATAGGTAAACATTGTTTTATCTTGATCCTCAGGTGCGATTTGGATCTAGTTATACCCATTGAATCCATAAAAAAAGTAAAAGTACTTATTTCCTCATAACGTATCCAGGACCTAGTCAATAAATGGGAGTGGGAAATGGTATTTATGTGTTTCTTTGTTGAGTTCTCGATATTCCACACAAATCCTCCATTTACCATTCTTCTTTGGTACCATGACTAGAGGGGAGACCCATTGGTTGTCAAAAATTGGATAGATAAAGTTGGTTGCAAGCAATTTATGCACCTCTTCCTTAACTATGTCTTTCAGTGTCAGATTCATCTAGTATTGGGGTTGGTGGATGGGTCTGGATCCTTATTTTATGTATATATGGTGTGTGCATAAGTCAAGATTGATTCCCTTCATATTAGAGTAGTCTCGGGTGAACGCATCACTGTGATTTTGTAGCACTTTAACCAGTCACTCTTTTTGTTGTTCAGTCAATCCTTGATCGATGTTCAAAGTTTCCTCGGGGGTGATTTCTATAGTTTATGTGGTGGACCCTTGATATTTTCCAAGTGATGACTCACGTTCTACAAGTGAGATGTTTGTTGAGGCAAGAGAAACTTGTGTTTATGGATGCATAGCATGCTCAAGAACATGTGAGTTTCTTGAGGAAGAAGAAGCGGCTATGAAATCATTGATTTCATCATCCTATGTTTTCTCTCTAATAGATAAGTATTTATATAGAGAGAGAACTTGATGAGCTTCTCCTTCCTTATCACTATCTTTTCCATTGGCCCAAAGTGGTGTTTCAAAATCTATGCTAGGTTTGGTAGGAGGATACATGGTTAATTGTTTTATAGAGGTCCTGTGGGAGATGGTCATGTTGCCTGAGCTACAACTGGTGTAAGCATCAGCAGTGGCCAAACAGGGCCTTCCTAGGATTAAAGGATACCCCCCGAAGAGGTTTTGGGTTGTAGGATCATATAGTTGATAGGTTATTCCCATGAATCTATAAAGGTCACTACATCCTCTAAGATGCCCTTTGGTTTAATAGTTGATCTGTCAGCAAGATGGCGTATAGTTGGGGTTTCCCTAAGACCTGTGAGTCCTAAGGTTTCCATGGTCTCATGTTTCATAATGTTAATGGCAACACCAAGGTTGATTAATGTGTTGTTAATTAGTGTATTATTAATCAACACATTAACTATTGGGATTCTAGGGTTAGAATATTTGGTCGTGAGGACTCCCTCGATTATTAAGTATGATAGTTTACCCATAACATGGATAGTTTGGGGATCCTCCCTTTTTCTATTGGGTTTCCTTAAACAAATTTCCCATGCCACTTTTGAGTAGATAGGTACGTATTCGATGGCTTGGAACAATGGTATTTTAACAAACACATTCTTGAGTTCCCCCAAGAATTCAAATTTGGGCTGAGTAAGAGGTTTCTCTAGGTTTAATCTTTTTGGATAGGGTGGGTTTTGAAGTTTAGGGTGGGCATGATTAGTTTTCAAAGATTCATGGGGTTGTTCCCGTTCTGATTCTTCATTTCGGACATCCTCATTCAAATCTTCAATATGAATAGGAGGTTGATCCTTGGTTAATGTCTTCTTAAATTGAAGATGGATATCATGACAGTCTAGGGGAAAGATGGAATAGGTGCAGTAGGTGGCAATTCCGATAGCTTGTGTTAGTTGGGTTGGCCTCCAATTATTAGAGTTAGGGATGGGTTTTGCAGGTAATTTTTGTCGTGGAGGGGCTGATGTAGATGTTTGTATCTATGGAGGGGGAAGAAGTTGCATGGGTGGCTTTGTTATAACCTGTAGAAGACCTCCTGAAGTGGGATTTCTCCACCCTCGTTGCCTTAACAAGTTTGGAGGAGGAGGAGGAGGAGGAGCTACTCATTGTTGCATTGGAATCCATCATGGATGAGAAGCATATTGCATGGAAGGGTTAGTCCAATACGAATTAAAACATTGAGATTGGTCTTAAACCATACCTTGAGGTCTGAGTTGCCATGGTCATTTCTGAGAGACAAAACATAGCTTCTTCGATTCCTCATCTTTTTGATAGATAAGTTTTAATCTTGGTAAGGATGGACAATTGTAAGTAGCATGGTTTTCATTGCATATTCCACAAACCTTAATTTAGTCCAATGGACATTCCTTCCAAGGGTGTTTCATTCTATATTTTGGGCAAAAGATAGCCAAAGCTCGTTCCACCTCTTCTTTATTCTTCTTCATTTGCAATGTATCCAATTAGGAGATCAAGGAACTAAGTATATCAATATTGCAATCCTCTAGCATATTCATGATCTCTACTCTTGTGACTCCACCTCCAACAGTCTTGCTAGTCCTTTTTAATATATATCCTGGTCCTTTTCCTGTTTTTGAATTACCTCTGGAATATTTGCGAAAAAGTTCCAAGATGACATCGTAATCTTGTTGGGAGATATCTCCTTCGCCCATCAAGTTGAGAAGTTCAATGTAATCATCTCATATTCCTCTCAGGAATAAGACATGTAGTGTCTTGGGAGCCAAGTCTCCTTGCCTTTCCCTCTACAAATTATAGTTGATTCTTTCGACATAATCCTCAAGGCTCTCATCTTCATGTTATGTCATTCTAGAAACTTCCTCCCTCCTTTCTTTATCTTTACAAAAATCTTGGTGTTTTTCTAGGAATTTCTGCATCATCTGGTCCCATGTGTAGATGGTGTCCCTACCAAGGCCCATGAACCAATGTAGTGCATCGTTCTTGAGTGTGGTAGGGAAAAGTTTTAATTTATGGGCATCCAACACGTAATCATAACTTCTACAAAGTACATCGAATTCGAAGAGGAAGGTATCTGGGTCTTCTTTGGATATACCATGAAAATTTGGTAAGGATGAATGAGGGATATTCTTCATTTTGGTCTCTTCATTTGATCCTCTAATTGGAAATCCAAAGGAAAAGGTTTCTTCCTTGATAGTTTCATGTGCCATCTCCCTCTTAGGGCTATCTACTTCTTCTAGAGGTGTTTTAAGAAATATGAACTTCTTGGAGTGGCATTTTTCACTAATCAGATCCTCTGAAAGAGAAACCTCTATGTGCATAAACCTCTATAGAGTTTCAGATTCTTGAGTGGAGGTCTTAGGTCTTTTCTTGACAAGAAAAAATTTTGTAGGTAAAAAATAGTTTAGCTGACTGAGCTCCTTTCCCTCTTGAGAGTGACCTACATTGTTAGTTTTACATGGATTTTTGGATGAACTAATGAATCTACCTTGTTGATCCCTAACTCTATACATAGAAAAGATTAGAAAAACATCCTACAAATTGCTGAAAATAAATCATATCACTCAATCTACTGTAATGAAAATCCAAACAATAACAAAACAACAATTATACTTCTGACAGATCCTTGACAACGACGCTAAAAATGACATACTTTTCAATCACTTCCTAATTAAATTAGTGAGCAACTGAAGAGTTGTACATTTAATTATCAATCTGAGGTCGTATTGAACTTATTAATTGTCGTGCACCGTATATGCAAGTATAATGTTGTAATTGCCAATGAGTTGTAGTACTTTTAGATTAATGTCACAAGGAAAGATATCAAGATGCTTTAGCAAGTCATCGAATTAAACTATATCAAATACACACTTGCAGGAATGAAAACACATGTTTGCATGAAAGTAAATCATTGTTGCAAGAAAGTAAATCACTTGCAGGAAAGTAAATCACACTCTGCAAGAAAAGTAAAGGTGACTTGTGCAAGTATTAAGATGATCTCGATTAATGCGACAAATACGTTACAACTCATGTACAAAGATGCAATTAACCTCAATCTATAAGAATCAAACCACATTGTGCTTGTAAAAGGGAATAAACCATCTCGAGCTACAAACTACACAATTGTTAACTAGAGAGCTAAAGGATGTGATGCAGAGTTGTAGCAACCAAAGTTGCAGCAACCAAAGTTGCAGCAACCAAAGTTGCAGCAAAGGGAATATTAGAATTATAGCAAAGTTAAATAGAGGAATTACTGGAAATAAATGAAAATATAGAAAAGATGCTACAACTATTCACTCATCGATAAAAAAAAAACAATACCCTGCTACAAAAATCAACAGTATGTTAATAGAGGAATTGTTGGAAATAAATGGAAATATGGAAAATATGCTACAATTATTCACTCACAAATCAGAAAACAGTACCCTGCAATGTTAGTACTGAGTTACAACAATCTGGAGTTTACAATAATGGAGAGCGCTAAAGTTACAACAAGATGTTAATAAATGAATTGTTGGGAATAAATGAAAAGATATAAATGATGCTACAACTACTTCTACAAAGTATAGAAGATACAAATAGTTACCGGCTAAGGAGGGGGGCCTACCTCCTTCAACGAGGCACTGGTCTAAAAGTGCAGTAGGGCGCTTAAATACAAATTAACACATTCCACACTTTGAACAGGAACAAGAAATTTATATTAAATTGCAGCAAAAAGTACGGAACGTCTATTCTCTATTCTATATTCTCTATTTATCTCTCTTCCTCCCCTCATGCTCGAATGGAAGACAATTTATACATCTATTACATTCCTTATTTTTCTCATGAGATTGAGAAACAACTTTGAGAATCTTGTTTGTTCCTCGATTGGTTACAACAATAAGTCTAAAATATCTACGACTAACTCAGCCGACTAAAAAAGAAATTGATTTCCTTCTGGTTGTTCTTTGTCTTTTTCCTTCTTTGTTGGTCAATGGCCCGATTATTTATTGTTGTTGTCGGGAATGTCGACCATTTTCTATCCTTGTCCTCACTTAATCGATCCCCCTAGCAATTTTTGTCATGAAGATTGATTGCTTCTGAGCCATCCAACTATTGCAACATCGACGTTATGGTCGTTCCTTGACCACACATTGGAGATGTTGCAACAACATGAAGCTTTACAATACGTGCACGAGAGGTGTTGCAATAACACATAGTCTTGCATCATGTGCGCAGGCAGTGTTGCAACAACACAAAAAGTGTTGCAACACTTGTACAAGGGGTGTTGTAGCCACTAATCCCAATGCCTCTAAAGTATTGTTTGCATGTGCAAGGTGTTTTGAGTACATTTCACTAGTTAGCATGAAAAATATGTATATTATGCCTTAATTATGTAATAATGATCATTAAAATGACAAAGTTATACCTTGGTCCAAAAATGCACACTGGTAAACAAAGTAAGTGATGGAAAGGCATAAAAGTGGGAAAAATGTGATAAAAAAGGTTATAGGGAAGTGCAAAAAAGATGTCATTTTGGACACCCATCACCTAGCTCTTCCCATTCCCCATTTTTGTATATTATTCATTGTATGAAATATGAATAAATCTGTCGATGGTAATGTTTACCATTTTCTAAGACAAATAAGGTCTCTTAGACTAAAATAGGGAATTACATTAAATGTTCTCCAAAGTACATAGTTTATTATGGTTTTGTAAGCCAATGTAATGAATATAAAATACATAAATAATAATAATAATAAATGATTTAAAGAACACAAACCTAAGGGACACAACCCTTTGATTTCATGACCAATCAATGCATATAAGTATAGTGTCGCAAGAGTTATTGTATCAATCTCACATCTCTATATTATTCATTCACTATAAATTTATTACTAGTCCTATAAGGATTTCAACTCATTGCCCTTCTTATGTGGGACATTTAGTTAATGAACTATCGTTCATTACATTGATATCAAAACAAAGTCTGATCTCGGCCTTTAGCCACACTTTTACCTAACCTTTAGCCAAATTTTGTTGTCCTTGGAAACACAACCATTGGCTTTTGGCCACATGTTTATCATACCTTTTATAATCCCAACCTTTGGCCATTTCAACATTATTTTTGTTGATGGCATTGATTCTTATCTTTTCTACTTGCACAAATCAAGAAGTCAAAAGATAAGAGTTAGTGTGATCCAAAATTAGAATAGGAGAATCGATATCTTGAGAAGAAATTCAATAAGAACTTATCAGGAAAGAATAAAGAAAATTCGTGCCTAATGAATCTTAATCAAAGGTTGCTTGAACAAAACAAAAAGTTAAAAGATAAGAAGTTAGAGAATCAAGATCTTAAAACTACATTCAACGAGTCAAAAAATAACGAGGAACTTTCTCAACAAGGGATCATGATCAAAGTTTTCTTGTGCAAATCAAAAAGTTAAAGGATGAAAAGAAAACACTACATAGAAAATTAGATCAACTTGTCAACAAAGATTTAGCAATCGATAAAGAAACAATGACCAACCTAGTTGAAATAGAGAAGTTGTTAGATGTAAAAAGCTAAACCTCGAAGAAATGAACCAATACAAATCCAATTGACATTAAAAATAAGAAAGATGTTTATATTGAGGTGTTATTAACCAATAATTCACTAGAAGTATCAAAAGACAAGAAAAACGAAACATAAGATGCAAGGATGCCTTATCATCATCCTAATTATAATAGTCATTGCATCATTCAACGAACTAACCAAAGTTGAAATCAATATGAAAAATTAAGTGAAGTTCACAATATATCAAAAAGAAGCTCATACATGGAATCTTATAATCACATAAGTCATCGCCACATAAGACTGTAAAAAATCAAAGTATGGTGGTCTAACCCTTTCACAATACAACAATTCTGCTCAACACTTTCTAACTTATACTGTCGTGTGTAGTCAACCATCATAATGTCAAGAATGAAGAATCATGAGAAAGCATTACAGACCAGAACAAATACATGTCTTTTTTTCATAAATGCCTTGAGCACAAAGCATATTGAAGGGAGAGACAATGCAATAATAATAATAATAATTCAAAGGACACAAATCGAAGGGACACGACCCTTCACCTTTGTGACCAATGAATGCATATAAGTATGCCATCACAAGGGTCATTGTATTGATCTCATATATCTATCTTATTCATTCATTATAAATATATTACTTGTCCTATATGTGTAACACCTATTTAGATTAATTAACGATTTTAATTAATTAAGTAATTAAATCATTAATTTATATAAGTAAAGTAATTATTGAAATAATTAGATTTATCATTTCTTTGTTTATTCTTTTGAATTAACAAATGCAACAACAAATGAATTGATTATTTTATTTGTTTAAGGGTAGGTATGAATTTATGACAAAAAGATAAAGGGAGACGGAAAATTGATGAGGGGAGGGAGTTAGTGGATGGAGGGGAGAAGAAAGGGAGTTGGACTTTGAGGAGGGGATGGGAAGGGAGACAAAGGAGAAATGGGAAGGATGAGAATTAGTTGAAAACTTTCATGGGTTTTGGCTAGTGGACT
>ML823075.1:9941-24816 GCA_009831015.1 Picea engelmannii
GGGGGGGAGCGAGCCTACAAGGGATTTGAAGGCCACAAATTCATCAAGAAATTCAGGGGGAGGGTTGGGGTCTGGAAACACCGAGGCCATGGACACCAAAGGGAAGAGTGGTCGAGGGCCGAAGAGCGGTCGAGGAGTGGCCAGGAGGGCCGAGAGGGTTTCCGATTAGGGTTTCCTTAGAGCGCCTAAAGATCCCGTGCTTGATGATCTTATCCTAACTGGTAGTGACTCAAAACTTTTAAACCATGTGAAAACCAACCTTAAGAAGAAATTTAAAATGGAAGACTTAGTATTTTCACACTATTTCCTTGGCCTCCAAGTTTTACAAACCAATGAAGCAATTTTTCTTTCCCAGTCTAAGTATGCTTGTGACCTTCTTCGTCGCTTTCAAATGGACGATTGTAAACCAACCTGTTCTCCCTTCTAGTCTTGAGTCAAGCTTATTTCCACCTGTACTTCTCCCGAAGTTGATGCCACTCTGTACTGTCAGTTAGTGGTATCCTCGTATACTTGACTCATACCCATCCTGATCTTTCCTTTGTTGTTGGTGTTGTTGCCCGATATATGAAAACACCCCATGAAAGCCATTGGAAAGAATCTAAAAGGATACTTCGCTATGTTCGTGGTACAATTCAGTTTAGGATATATTACAATTCAGGGGGGACTCCTTTATTGGTTGGTTTCATTGATTCAGATTGGGTCGACGACCCTGATGATCAAAATTCTACTGCAGGTTATGTTTTTAGCCTTGGTTCAGGACCTGTCACTTGGGCCTGTAAGAAACAACATGCTATTGCACTTTCTTCAACATAAGCATAGTACCAAGCAACAATAAATGCAAGTCAGGAAGCCTTATGGCTTCGACATATTCTTTCAGAGTTTAGATTCCAACAACAACATCCGACTAGCCTTTGGTGTGACAATCAGAGTGCCATCAAGCTCGCTAAAGACCTAGTTCAACATCAGCACAACAAACACATCGAGATACACATGCACTTCATCAGAAATCTCATTCATGATCAAGTTATTGAAGTGATCTTTTGTCCTACAGAACATCAATTTGCAGAATTTTTCACAAAGTCTTTTGCAGAAGTGAATTTTTCCAAACTTCGATCTATGTTAGGAGTTGAGGAAGTTGTCATTAAGGGGGGATAAGCTCTAATGCCTCCTTCCTTCTCCTATTGTGTCACTATTGTAAATCCTTCAATCTTATCCCAAGTTGTTCTTAAGGGGGGATGTTTGGATATTTAGACACTCAGGAGTTAGTTAAGATCTACTTGGTCTAATGTGTCAAAAGTGTGTTTCTTTAGTATGCATTTGTAGCTAGGAAATCCGACGATCATGATATGTTCCCGACATAGAGTGATCCGACGGTTCATATTCTCCTCGATCTTAATGACCATTGATCCGTGGCTTAACACCCAATTGGTCCATGATCTCTATATAAAGAGTGTGGAGGGTCATTTTCCAATGATTGATTGTGAGAAACTCTCTTGTAAAATCTCTCTGTAATCTTTTTCTTTTGCATTCATAAACTTCTCCAAGTGGTCGCGTTGGATGGGGCAATGGATGTTTCCCCGTAGGGGTTTTACCACGTCAAAAAATTCGTGTGTTGATCTTTGATCTGGTTGTGTGAGTGGTTACTGAAGGTGCTCGTCCTATGTTGGAATACCTGCATTTTCGAACATGTAAGTACCAACGCACCAACAAACAATTTAATTTGCAAAATGCAAATGCAAACATCCACATTTAAATTTTGTAGAGGTTTTTCTTTGCACAAGAAATAATGGAGGTCAATATTCGACGCTTCTCTCAATTTAAAGAATCGATGCATTTGTTTTATAACAACGAACCGAGGTGTCCATATATGATTAAACACACCATTAATTTATAAAAAATATTTGAAATTATTTTGGAAGTTATATTGTTCTATGGTTCCCAATGTTATCACCCTATAAGTTATAGGACCAACTGGTGACTGGAATATTATCTCTCTCTAGTGTTTTTTGTTGACAAATGATATTTCATTCTGCAAATAATTTGAAAAATAAAGAAAAAAAAGAAAGAGAAAGAAAAG
The DNA here is from genome assembly GCA_009831015.1 of Picea engelmannii. Taxonomy (NCBI): domain Eukaryota; kingdom Viridiplantae; phylum Streptophyta; class Pinopsida; order Pinales; family Pinaceae; genus Picea; species Picea engelmannii. The sequence goes on from ML823075.1 coordinate 12,019, forward strand.
AAAAAGAAAAAAGAAAGAAAAAGAAAAAAGAAAAGAAAAAGAAAAAAGAAAAGAGGGCATAAAAGAATTTCAATAAAGCCCCATGCAATAATAGTAACTTGGTCCATACCTTTCAAGCATGGCCAAGTTCTTTTTTAAATTAATGTTGATAGGATTAATGAATAAATTTTGGCTAAACCGTTTAATCTTAGACAAAGTATCTAGGTTAGGTTAGTGAATAAATCTGGCCAGACTGTCTAATCTTGGTCAGATAGCCCCAGGGTAGAGTAAGTTCTTAGCCCAACAGTCTAATCTGGGTTAATTGTCATAGGAATATAGGTTAGAATATAGGCTAGTTGCTTTATTTCAATAAAACCAGCTGGATGATAAATGTTGCACCATGTTTCAGATGCTTAAAAATGGTGTTGGTCTAGCCCCATGGTGGTGTATACATGAAAAGCCTTGGAAAAAACCGTGAAATGCACTTATCCTAAGTTCTCTGGCGCATGTATTCTCCGCGCCCTCACTTATGCTCTGCTCATATATCAATGGCTCAAATAGTCGCACCCATATCTACGGTGGTTAGACTTTTTCAGACCCCCCTGACTGTTCTATCTTTAACGGAGGGGGGGGGGTCCGGAATCGTGGATAATACCCGTGCATATCTGGACGACCCATGTTTAAGTGCGCGGATCTACGGTCTATATTGGATTTTGGACCCCCCCGTCCATTCTGCCTTTAATGGAGGGGGGGGTCCAGAATGTGTGATAAAGGGCGCGCATAGATCTGCAGTCAAAAAGCCAGTGCACAGATCAATGGCTCAAGGTGTTTTCCGGACCCACCGAATGATCTGCCTTTAACTGAAAGGGGGGGGGTCCAAAATGGAATCTCTCCTCTGGCGGGCCCCTATCTATACGTGGCATGAATCTACCAGTCCCGAGTCCCACTGCCTCCTACTGACTGACATACCTTCATCACCTCTTGACGTCACCATCCACCTTTCTAAAAGAGTCACATCCCTTAATTTCTGTTAGTCCTTCCCCCCCATTCACTCGTGGCAAGCCCCCTCACCATAATTTTTACCCCAATCGGTAATCGCCACTTCACCCATCCGTATTCTTCAGTCACCGTCACCTGCCATCTCACACTCTAAGTGATCCGTTTGCCATTTATTACTGGATAACCTATCCGTTAACCAACTGACATGTCCCCCGCGCCTAACAGACACCCGTTTACTCAAAACTACCCTCACTCTTCTTTCTTTCACCATTTACCCACTCATCACACCAGATAATTTTTACACCATTTTCTCCATTTTGTTAGTCACCCCCACCTACATTCGTCCCCTCTAATGTTGTTTTTTGTAGGTACTGTTGCAGTAATGGTGCCAAAGTCAAAACAAGCAGAAGGAGAGGATAATCCTTTTCTCCCGCCTCCTGTCGACCTTGACAGGATTCCATTGGTAGACAAAGATTGCTTAATCATAGATACAAAGTGTGATTTTGATTTTGCATACCTTCAGTCGTGGCTCAAAGAAGTTTTCTTGGACCAGAGTGACAAAATTGGACTTTGGGAGTCCAACCTACCCCTATATCTCTTTCCTCAGATTCACCCTTTTCCAGAATTTTCCCTCAAGTGCCAAGCCCACTACATTCCTGAGCAAAGAGCCATTGTTTCCTCGTCTGGAGAAATTATTTTCCTCATCATGCCTGAAACCATCGACCAAATGATGCAAATCCCCTGAGATGACTCTGCATCACCTTTTAACCTTGAAATTCTCACAGATTTATATCAGAAGATGACTTTCCCCCAAAGAGCTCAAATATTTGAGCTTTTCTTCCCACCATCTGCTCAATTTCCCTCTACAAATCCCCCTTATCCTTCTTCCATGTTTTTGACCAAAGGAAACCAGATCATCTCGTTCCTATGTGCCTTGTTGGGATACTATTCAGATCAGTGGGTAGATAAACCCATCCTGGGATTTTTGTCCATTTTCTGCACCGACGAGAAGCCCACTACCCAGTTCGACTTCAGCACGTTCCTGGTGAACAATATTCACGAAAAGTTGGTCAATTTCTCCACGGAAGGCATGTTCCGATATTCTTCCATATTGGCGTACTTGTTCGTTTTCTTCCAAGCGGACAAATTTGTTTTTTCCATGCAGAAGATGGATGGAGATGACATACCCTAAGCAGTGACCGCATGGACCTCCTTGCTCAAGCATAACTCCACAGAGTTCAGTTTCAAGTAGTTCATCGAACAATTCTATCACCCAATGGTAAGTATGTTTAGCGACAGGCCCGATCCTAGGATTAATGATGAAGTTCAGAGGATCTTGCATCTTTCGAATCACACCAAGACTGGTGATTGGTATTTATACCAAGATCACACTGAGATCAAAGTATATGGGTGCGAGTTGGCCCCGTATAAGCTTCCTAAATACCTGCCTGTCAGAATTTTTTCTCTGGAGTACATAAGGTAGATGATAAACTCCAATGATATTCATTTTGTGTCTCTAAAGAAAAAAAAACAACTCAGAATCAAGGGCAGATTGGCTCTTTCATCTGCAACAATTGTGGCACCGGAGAGGAAGCAAACAAGCTGCTGCAGGAAATGAAGTTCATCACTAGTTTCCCATGGCATTACGATCCGTGTGGGATTATCTCTGAGATGAGGGTGAAGAACAAGATCATCCCATATGTCCACGAATCTAGGCGTGAAGTTGAGAAATTTTCAAACCAGATAGTATGGGAACCTAACACTTTGGTCGAAGCAGAACAACAGGATCCCCCGACCACTGTATCGCAAACAAGCACACCATAGGTTCTGAAAGCGAAAAGGCCTAGGCAAGATTTATCTCCGCCTGTCACTGAAGTGTCGTCAAAAGAATTCCAATTGCATACCAAGAGGTCTAAAACCATTTCAGCTTCTGACCCGACTGGGGAAAAGGAAGTCCCGTCTACTACAGTGACCAAGGTTGATATGCCACCCCTCAGTGCAAGCCGCCAGCATATCATAACCTCAGCGTTGCCGAAGAAATCTACAGATACTCCATCAACCACCCAGCCAGGCAAGGTAGGACCGAAGCTGAGCATCTTTGAAAAATATGATCTGATCAAGAAAAGGAATCAGACCCTGACCAGCAGCACTTGCGCCCAGTTCTGGAAGCAGACATCGACTGCACAACATAGGCTGCTATCGAAATTTGACACTAAGAAGGGAAAAATGCATATGGAATTCCTCCAAGCACAGGTGCCAGATCTAAAGGTAATCACTGTTTACAAAAGGGCCACCTTTGAATTCCAGACTAAGGATGTACATTCGGCCGATCAGATGGATCTGCACAAGCAAACAGGAGAAATGGTTTTCTATACATTGGCACATGATTCCACCACTGTGTCCAAATTGCAAGTGTCCTTGAACAATGTCCAAACACAGTTGAAGTTGGAGAAGATATCGTCCTTTGCCAAGGACAACGGGATCAAGACTTTGGAGGAGTTGGTCCTTAAGATTGGGTACGATCCCTCAAATGTGAAAGCAGCCGAGGAAATGATTAAAAAGAAAAATGCCGACATAGCCTCCTTAAGAAAACAATTGAAACTCCCACCAACAGAGGATTTGCAGGCGAAGGAAATAGCAGAGACGCAAGGAGAAAACGATGAGATGCTCAAACTAATCATGGAGAAGAATACGCAACTAAAGGAAATGGAATCTGAGATGGAGAAGATGGTAAAAGAGAAAGAACAACTAAATCCAATGGAAGTCATTCCATTGAGTGAAATTCCACTTTTAGGAGTAAGAAGAGCATCAGTAGCATAAGTCCCATCAACAAATCCACTGACATCTCTGGAAAAGATAGCCGAATTGGCTAAATCTATGGAAAAGATGAACCTGCAGGAAACAGAGATTAGCAAGCTCAAAAAGGAGATTGAGAACCTTCAGGAACTCAAATCTTCCTTTCAGATCAACCTCTCCAAGGAAAAGTAGGTGTCAGACCAGCTCAAACAAGAGTTACAACAGCTCCGGAAACAAACAGTGTCAGGTAAAACTTTGGCCGAGGTTAAAGAAAGTGTTTGGACAGACATCACCAAGTCTATGAATGAGATATGGCCCATGATACAGATCATGTTTGAGCAAAATGAGTTGGTGTAGAGAAGAAAACAAGCCATTGAGAAGATTAGATCGGAATTGGGAGAGATGCCCACACAGGCTAATGAAATCTTCAAGTTCCTAAATTCTAAGACCAGGGAGGAGCTGGAAATTGAAGATAGAACATAGATCATCCTTGAGGTCAAAAGAGTTTTGACCAAGAGAGGATTAATGCTTCATCTGGAAGAAAAGGTTCATTCCATGGAACTAGGGGTACAAAGGTTTTTTAGTAAGATTGAGGCTCTACAGAAGAAAGGTCTTCCTGGTCTGAAGGTAATCAATGAAAAATTGATGACACTCCCAGACTATAAAAAGAGACTGGCCGATGTGGCTAAGGACAGTTCAAAGTTTTCAGGAATTCAAGGCAGCATCACTGGCAAGGCATTTCTATATGCGCTTCAGTGGGACATCAATATTCAGCATGAGATTCGATACATCTTCGTCACCAAACCTACCTTCGCCAAATACACAGAAATGGATGAAGTTTATCGAAGGCTACTCAAAGTCAACGTACCCAGTCATCTTCGATGGGAAGAACTCTGCGAATTGATCGAGTAGCAGATGAGTTGTCCCAGCCCAGTCATTTGTCCAGTCAGATGAGGTCGTGCAGAGGCCTCACCAATGGTTCACCCAGAAAACAACATGCAGTTGTGACACATCATTAAGTAGTTCCTAGATTTATGAAATTTGTTAAGTTAGTTAGGCTAAAAATAGATTTAGCACGTCCTGGTCTTTGATGACATGATTGTTTGTAATTTTGAGTTATAAATACTTCATCTTTCGAAGTATTGAGGGTTGTTGATCTTCACACCCTGCAAGCTATCAGACTGTAATATTTTTGAAGAGATCTCCCATTAATACAAAGAGACACTTTACAGGATTCTTGCGTGTATTCACTGGTGATGTTTTTCTCTCTAAGTTAAATGTTATTCTCGCTTTGTTATCACATTGTTTTCTAAATCTAATCTTTGGAAGTAACGAACGTTGCAGGATTTATCTCGTATACCCTGTTTCTAACTTAAAATATTTAAGTGTTTTATCTTCTCATTTTACAATAAAGAAATTCTTAACTGCTTCTTTGTTGTAACTGTCTTTCTCATCTTTTCTGCTATTCCTCATTTATGCTACTAAAGAATCCAGTGATTATATTATCTCGCCCTGTGAAAGGTTCCTTTGTTTTTTCTGGTTCGGATTTCATCTTTACGACACGGACCCCATATCCCAATGGATGTGTAAACTATCTCAACCAACTCGACAAACACTACGATGACAAAACCGACTTATTTATTTATCTAGCCTAATATTTAAAAAGTTTGAAACATATCTAAATCATATAGAGAGACCCCTCTCTGAAGTTGGAAGGGCTAGATCCCAGCTTCAAAAGTGGTTGGATAAAGTTACCTCTCGTAGATTTATTATTTTTAACAACCTCTAGGAAATTTACAGAGCGCTAACATAGTGGCGACCATACTGGGGACATAACAGAACTAAAAATTTATAGCTTCACGTTTTCTTTTCCCTAGAAGAAAAGCTTGTTCCTGAAATATTGCAAATTTGAGAAGAAAGTAATGTTTAGAGGTTGATTAAAATTTGTACATATTATTTTCAGACTCGTAAAACTAAAGAGTATATATATAAAAAACCAAAAGAAATCTGGCTTGTAAGAAAGTTTATACTCGATCTCATCCAGACCCAGAACCTGTGATAATAACAGATAACCCAGAACAGTTGCTCAGGAAAAAGACCGTTGCTGAAGGTTCCGTAAGTCATACTCCCTTTCATAAGTCCCTTTCCTTTTCAGGGAAGCTCGTTACCTTTCAAAACCCTGACTTTGACATCCTCTCCGAACAAAGCCTGGTTAGAACAAGATCTGATAGTTTTGTGATTGAAATCATTTTGGACCCAAACATTTTGCAACCCCAGACTCCTGAAGTTCTATCTCCCACTGCTAAACCGCAAACCACTCCCTTGGTGCTAGCCAGTCCCTCCTCATCCTCATCTTCGGTCGCTACCTCGCCTATCATCCAGCTTGTTATCCCACCTCCTCCACCCATCATGGCAGCCAGATATGCTCCCTTGGTGTTGGCCACACTTCTTCATGCCATGCCCCAATACTATCAAATGAGACTCCCACAGTTCGATGGAATAGGACCTTTGAACGCCCAACAACACGTTGATAAAATGAATGATTATTTTGACCTGCACGAAGTAGATGAGGCTGACGTTCAAATGAGATTGTTTGCCCAAAGTTTGATAAGTGACGTTAAGAAATGGTATAAAGGTTTATGTGCCACCTCAGTCCTTGAACTTACCGCATTCCAAAGGATTTTTCTAGATAGATGGGAGGTAAAGAAAAACCCTCTTCAAATATTGTCAGAATACGAAAAATATCAGAAGAAATCAAGGTGAGACAGTACAATATTACTGCACTCGTTTCAATAACCTGTACAACGTAATCCCAGCCGAAATCAAACCTCCACAGGGTTTGGCATTGATAAAATTCCCTGATGGTTTTGACGCCGATATGTCGTACCAACTAAGGGAAAGAAATTCTACCACCATGGAAGACATGCAGAAAAGTGCAATAAGTGTGGAGGCCAATTTGTTGGCAAAAAGGGCACGACAGAGGTCAGAGAGGAGGGTTACAATTAAAGAGGAACCTTCCACGTCAACCTCCGATTCCAAATTGGATTCCTTGGCCAGAGAAATGGAAAGTATGATGGAAAGACTTATGGTATCAGAAATAAATCCTCCGAGAGAAAACCCACCAGCTCCTCAAGTTCGGAATCCTAACTTCAGGAGAAACCCTCCTCAAATCTGAGAGAGAGATCCTAGGGATCAAAGAGAGAAGAGAGGTCCGGATCAACAGATCAGACCCCCCCTACAAGAGAATTATGCTGATGAAGGAGAGGAAGTGATTGAGGAACTAGAGGATACTCACATAAATCTCATGGGCATTCACGATAACGAAGCTATTTTCCTTACCCAAGAAGAGAAACAACTTTTTCTTCTCAATCAAACAAAAGTAAGTGAAGAAGTTGAAGATGCCGAACAACATGCATTCGAAAATGCCATTTTGGAGGTACACCGACAACACAATCTGCGAAGTAAAAAGACAGAAGGAAGTTCCCCAAAAAAGATGATTGAAACGAAGAAGGTAGTCGAAACCAACAAAGCCTCTTAGCCATCTGCCGAGAAGATTCCTGAGAAGAGTACTGCCGAAGTTCCTATGAAAAGAAACCTTACTATTCTGAAAAGATCGCCGCAGCCTGAGGTTTCATCAATTAATCAACCAAGTAATTCTGGCCAGAAGAATGTGGTAGACAAACCAGAATTGATGAGCCAAAGCAGAGCCCCTACACCTTTCAGCCTCAAAGGGGAAATAGACAAAGTAAAAATTCCCATTCCACTTTCCGAGTTGATGAACAAAGACACTTATCATTCACAAGTGATTAAAGCACTGACCATTGAACCTGATATAGGTACGAAAGCCTTAACTGTTGGATCAACAAATCATTCAGACACTGTGAACCTTACAGATGATCAACCTGAACTTCTGTTCGAACCTGAAGTGGATGGCCAAGCTGATAATGGTGATGTCGCTCCTTTTTACATCAGTCTAAATATACATGACCTGATCTTGAATAATTCTATGCTAGATTCGGGTGCTTCCCATAATCTGATGCCTAAAGCAGTGATGGAGAAACTGGGACTGGAGGTCACCAGACCTTACAAGGATTTATACTCATTTGACTCCAGTAAAGTTAGATGTATTGGTTTGATCAAGGACCTATGTATCACCCTGGTTCAGATTCCTGCAAAGAACATGGTCATGGATGTGGTAGTTGCAGACATCCCCCCGAAGTATGGAATGTTGCTATCCTGGTCTTGGGGGGCTAAGTTGAGAGGTACCCTGCAACTGGATATGTCGTATGCCACTATCTCAGTCTTCGGGCAACAGAGAAGGCTATATAGAGAAACATTGATGAAATACATGGTTAGTAGCCAAGAAAAATTGCACAACTACCCTCTTTACTTCGCGCATTCTGACTTGGATTCTTTTATCCTGTATAACGATGGTGACACGGAAGAGAAAAACACTCAGCTGGGAGAAGATACATCTGGTCCGGGCGAAGGCCAAGAAATCATCGAGGTAGAAAGAAAGAAAAACGTGATAATTGAATTATACCAGCCGACTTCTGGAGCATGGATTTTGATGGAGCAGTAAGCAAAGAAGGAGCCAGAGTGGGAGTTTGGCTGCACAATCACAGAACCAGGTATTCAGAAAACCATTCTTACAAATTAAATTTCCAATGCACTAACAATATCGCCGAGTATGAAGCCTTGATGCTCGGTCTGAAACTTTTGAAAAAAGTTGGTGCCAAACAGATTATGGTAAGAGGTGATTCTGAGTTAATAATCAAGCAAATTAAAGGTGAGTATGCTGTGAAACATCCCCGTCTTAGAGCTTATAGGAATGCTGTTGTTGATGCCCTTAGATGTTTCACTGAAGTTGATTTGCAGGTAATGCCTAGGGGACAGAACATTTTGGCAGACGGATTGGCTACGTCAGCAGCCACATGTAAGATTCCTTTTTGCTCAACTCGCCCATACACGGTTGAGGTGAAGTGTAGACCAACCGTTCCCGACAATATCAGGTACTGGCAAGTGTTTGGTAATGATGACCAAATCGAAGATTTTCTGCAGTGTAAAAATGATTTTGAATGTACAAATATAGATTTAGAGAATGAAGATGAAAATGTAAAAAGATTTGATTTTGAAAATGAAAGTGTAAATAGCGTAGATTCAGGAGAATTAGGCGATTATGAGATGGAGACCGATATTTTGCATTTGAAAAGTAATGTTTTACCTAGTTGTTTAGTTCCTTTAGAGGACTTGTTTGATTTTAACGATGTAGCCAAAAAACCGAAAATTGAAGCCAGTGGACAGGAAGTAGAAGATTGTAATATAGGGACATAAGAGAAACCCAGAATGGTCAAGTTGTCCAAATCATTACCCCCTGAGCAAAAACTCAAATACATTGAGCTGTTCAAGGAATATTCAGATGTGTTTGCCTGGGGCTATGAGGATTTGAAAGCTTATGATACCAGCATCATACAACATAGGATTCCAATAAAAGAAGACCAAAAACCGTTCAGATAGAAACTTAGGAGAATCAATCCCAAGTTACTCCCCCTAATAGAAAAGGAAATAAAAAAAATGTATGATGCCAAAATCATAGTCCCATTGCGTTTTTCCAAATGGGTCTCAAATTTGGTCCCAACATGTAAGAAATCTGGGGAAATCAGGCTTTGCATTGATTTCCGAAATCTGAATAAGGTCTCCCTGAAGGACAATTACCCGTTGCCAAAAATGGACCACATACTACAAAGGGTAGTCGGATCCAGTCGAATCTCTTTGCTGGATGGGTTCTCGGGTTATAATCATGTCCTCGTTCACCCAGATGACCAAGACAAAACCACTTTCACTACACCATGGGGCACTTTCATGTATGTGAAACTTCCTTTTGGTTTGATGAATGCTGGAGCTACTTTCTAGAGAGTGATGGACATCGCCTTTGTGGAAGAGTTAGGTAAATTTATCATCATCTATCTGGACGATGTAACTGTGTTTTCCCAATCTGATGATGAGCACCTGAGACATCTCAGACGAGTCTTTGAGAAATGCAGGAGATTTGGGATTTCTTTAAATCCTAAGAAAAACCTTTTCGGACTAGAGGAAGGCAAACTGCTAGGGAACATAATCTCTAAGGACAGAATCAAAATAGACCCCAGCAGAATCGATGCCATACAAAAATTAGAACACCCAAGAAACATCAAATAATTACAGTCTTTTATCGGAAAAATAAACTTTCTACGAAGATTCATACCTAATCTGGCTGAGCTCCTCAGAAACATTACAAATATGTTAAAAAAGGATGTAAAAATAAAATGGGACACCAAGTCCAGGCAGTCTTTCAAACAAGTCAAACGAGCACTCACACATGCCCTCGTCTTGATCAGTCCTGATTTTACCAAGGATTTCTATCTTTTTTCTTTCGCTTCCGAACATACCATTGTAGCCGTATTACTACAGAAGAACAACGAAGAGTATGAACAACCCATAGCCTTCTTCAGTAAAGTGTTAAGAGAGGCTGCTTTGAATTACAAGATAATGGAGAAACAAGCTTTTGCCTTGGTAAAAGCCATAAAATATTTTAGAGTCTATATTCTCCATTCCCACACCATTGCATATGTTCCGAATGCGGTAGTAAAAGACATTTTGACCCAGGACAATCCAGATGGAAGAAGAGGAAAATGGATTGATGTCATTTTAGAATATGACATAGAGATTAAGCCTACGAAACTAATTAAAGGTCAAGGTCTAGAAAAATTAATGGTTGAATCAAATTTCCATGCTCTTGACATTAATTTCTTAGCTGCAGCAAATGAACAGGGTGAGATGACGACTCCAAGCGTGGGAGAGGTATTTCTCAACTCTCCATGGTACGCAGACCTAATATTTGTTTTGCATAATTTACAAGCTCCCCCTGGTTTGACTAAGACTAAAGCTAGGTTTTTGAAGTTGAAAGCATTAAAATTTTGAATTCTAGAAGGCAATCTGTATTGGAAAGATCCTGGAGGTAGTCTATTAAATTGTTTATTGAAAGATGAAGCTGACAAAGTGTTACAAGAATTTCATGCAGGAGAATGTGGTGGTCATCTGAACTGGAAGGTTACAACCAACAAAATCCTCAGAGCTGGATTCTATTGGCCCACCCTATTCGCTGATGTACATCATAAAGTGACTTCATGTCATCAATGTCAGCTATTTGAAGGTAAAAGGAAACTCCTTCCTCTACCCCTGAAACCGATCTCTGTTGAAGCCCCTTTCCAGCAATGGGGATTGGACTTCATTGGAGAGATACATCCCCCTTCTTCAGGCCAGCACATGTGGATTCTTACTGCCACAGATTATTTTAAAAAATGGATCGAAGCAGTGCCAAGCAGGCAAGCCACTGATTCTGTTATTATTAAATTCCTTGAAAATAATATCTTGTCTCGCTTTGGATGTCCTAGAAAGATTATAACTGATAATGCAGCTGCTTTTCGATCGAAGAAACTCATAGATTTCTGCAACCAGTATCACATTGGTTTGGGACATTCCACAGCTTACTACCCTCAGGGGAATGGGCTGGTGGAATCTTCAAACAAAACCCTGGTAAACATCATCAAGAAGACGTTGCAGGAAAACAAGAAGTCGTGGCATAACAAGTTGGTGTTTTCTTTATGGGATGACAGTTTGACCACCAAAAGGTCAATTGGTATGTCACCATATCAGCTGGTCTATGGCACAAAAGCAGTTTTTCCCACTTCCATAGGAGTCCTTGTCATGAAATTGCTTCAAGACATACAAGCCGAACCAAATGACTCACAAAGAAGGATCAATCAGATGATCCATTTGTAGCAGTCTAGGGAAGAAGTATTCAACAAGACTCAGGTAGTCCAAGAAAGCATCAAAAAGATTTTTGACAAAAGAACCAAGGAAGATGATTTTGAGCTAGGAGATTTGGTGCTGAGATGGGACGCCCGAAATGAAGACAAGGGAAAGCATGGAAAATTTGACAGTCTGTGGAAGGGACCATTCATGATTCAATCATTCAGAGGAAACAACACTTTCTTGCTAAACAACGCTGATGGGATAGATCTGCTAGGAGGACCTGTAAATGGCAGAATGCTGAAGAATTATTTACCGCCTCAGTAGAGACTCGAGGTTTCACTCTCCATTGTACATACCATCTTTATTTTTCGCCTGCATTTTCTGAGCGAATAACTTTAGTCAGTTGGTTGAATCTTGAAGAGAAGGCCCTAAGCCGCTGACCACTGTACTTCCATTTTTTTTGAATAAAACCAATCAATCAACGAAGGCGACTAGGCATAAATTTTCAGAACGTCAGGAACCAAGATTCTTGGCACTTCACAGGGAAAGTACCATCCCCAGGTGGATCTGCTGTTATCACCCTATAAGTTATAGGATCAACTGGTGACTGGAATATTATCTCTCTCTAGTGTTTTTTGCTGACAAATGTTTTTTCATTCTGCAAATAATTTGAAAAAGAAAGAAAAAAAAGAAAGAGAAAGAGAGAAAAAAAAAAAGAAAAAAGAAAAAAAAGAAGAAATAAAGAAAAAGAAAAAAGAAAAGAGGGCATAAAAGAATTTCAATAAAGCCCCATGAAATAATAGTAACTTGGTCCATACTTTTCAAGCATGGCCAAGTTCTTTTTTAAATTGATGTTGATAGGATTAGTGAATAAAGTTTGGCTAAACCGTTTAATCTTAGCCAAAGTATCTAGGTTAGGTTAGTGAATAAATCTAGCCAGACTGTCTAATCTTGGTCAGATAGCCCCAGGGTAGAGTAAGTTCTTAGCCCAACAGTCTAATCTGGGTTAATTGTCATAGGAAGCTAGGTTAGCATATATGTTAGTTTCTTTATTTCAATAAAACCAGCTGGATGATAAATGTTGCACCATGTTTCAGATGCTTAAAAATGGTGTTGGTCTAGCCCCATGGTGGTGTATACATGAAAAGCCTTGGAAAAACCCGTGAAATGCACTTATCCTATGTTCTTTGGTGCATGTATTCTCCGCGCCCTCACTTATGCTCCGCTCAT
>ML823075.1:37635-70494 GCA_009831015.1 Picea engelmannii
GATCAGTCTCCAAGTGGGAGATTGTTGGTTGTGGAGCCTGATTATCTTCCTGATTCAGAGGTCTTTTACTTTCAGCCGTGTTTATACCCCATGAAGTATTTACACCCCATAAGTATGTACACTCTTCCACGCGGGGGAGTGCAGAGGGGGGTACCCCCTTTGTGGGGTCCGGCGGGGCTATCCTCCCGGCTGGGGGATCTGGGGGTAAGCGGGCCCCCAACGAGGGTTTGGGGGCAGCGTCCCCCGATGGGGGTTTGGGGGTGAAGCCCCCGAAGGAAAAATTTCCTTGTAAATGTATATTGTAATTTCATTGCAAATCTGGACCATTCATTATAAGGTCGCATATCTAACGGTAGAGATTATGTTAGGTTTTTTTGCCCTAGAAGGAAACCCTCTTTTATGAGGGAAATGTATTGCGGCTATGGTTGATGGCGAATATTGTATTCTGAGGAGGAGACTATGAGAGAAAGAAGAGGAAGTTACAACAAGTTTTTCTATAGGTTGTTGTTATCCACAATTTTGGTCGTCATAATGATGTAATGATGATGGAAAAATCAGTCTCTTCACTAGAACACTTTCCTGAGAAAAGTTACCTTTATCTGCTTCCAGAAATCATATTTTTAAGGGAGGTTTGCAGGCTACCTATATATTTGCCTGCGAGAATGCATGATTCTCGCAGGCTGCATCAAGCTGGGGTGCGAGGGGTTCGCACTGTACCTAACTATCAGGGTGCGAACATCTTCTAAAGGAAGGAAAAAGATAAATTCTCGAACCTTCTAGAAGGGAATCTTCTAGAAGGATGAGTTGGCATTCGAATGGTTATCTAAGTACTGGTTTTCCTGATATCTTGGGATCATTCCTATCCAAGTAAATAATCTATTCTCTCCTATATATTGAGGGGAATGCTTATGGAAAAGGTTAGAAGCAAACTAGCAAGAAATTGATTGGAGAATTAGTGGAAGATTGTATTTAGGACTGATGCTACAACAGTTAGAGACACCAGCAAGGTTATCAAAAGTGGCTGATTTTCTTCATGCATGAGCAAGTGTGTGTGTCAGATCTAGGAGCCATTGAAAGGAGATTTGCAACATCAAGGCTCAGGTTGTAAGTTTCACTTTCAATCAATATGATACAGTAATATATCCCTTTCCCATAAAGCTAATGTCACTTTATTACATAACTCCTTGATCATATGTATAGATTAATTGTTGAATATATTGAATTGTCTTCACTTCGATTGGTTTGTTTTGTTGTGGTCTGAACGATACAAGAGCATTGGAGCGAAGCTTGGAACAACAAATACCCAAGGAAGCGATCATAAGGTATGTATATGATTCTTGCCACCTAGTTCATTCAACAGTTAAAATCTAGGGAAAGTGTATTATTCTGTCCTGTTTTGTTCTAGATCCAGGTGGATCTAGGGAGATCGGTTTGTGTCCGCACTCACGAATTTATCCTGAAAAAAATTGGCGACTCCAATGGGGAACATTCCCTTTTTCTTTATGGTTTTTGAGTTTTCTGTGGCCATTTGCTCTATTTTCATTTTTCTCCTGTCTTGTCAGTCTCTGAGTCTTCAAGATATCCTGATAGACTTACTGGGTTCAGAAGCCTGTTTGAATTTTACTTCATTTTCAAATTTTTTTGTCATCTTCAGGAGTTCTCGCACTGTGTTTAACTGTAGATTGCGAGAACTAGTCAGGTTCACATCCTGCATATAGGGTCCAATGTGAACACCTCGCACCTTTCTACAAGGTTTCCTGCGAGAATCTTATCTTCTCGCACTGTGTAACACTGCTTGCCTGCGAGCAAGATTTTTGAAAATTTTGAAATTGAGTTTTGATCTTTTCAACTGCTCAGATCAGTTGAATTACCTCTTTTGGGCTTATTGGATCATTGATTTATATATCCCTTGCTTTAGTTTGCTTGCTTGAACAGATTTAGGGTTTCAAGGTTTTTCTTGCCCTTTGTAGCTTGACTTTCGTTTCTTGGATCTTATTGGCAATTTCATTCTCTCTGACTTCTGGAGTTGAGTATGTCTGATTGGCTGAGAACCAATGATTGGTTGAGAGTTAAGTGCTTGGTGTTTCTCATTTGCTTGTTGGTTCGAAAGAACATTTTCGTTTGCATTGAGAAGACTCATTGGTTTGCTTTTTGTTTTTACTTTCGTTGAAAGAGTTGATTGGGTTGTTATTGTTTGATTCTTTATGATTTGATTTTCTTTTCTCGTTAATAAGAGTTCTTCTTGGAAAGTGAACAACTAGCTTTTCTTTCAAAATATTGTTTTTTTTGTATTTCAGAAAACAATGAAAATCAAATTTTAGAGTTTGTTGAAGTATTTGAAAAAGACATATATAGATTGTTCATTGATAGATGATTGTTTGCATTGACATCTGAAAGGAAATTGTGCATTACATTGTAGTACATGGTTGATTTGGAAAATCTTCTCTCTCTCCCATAAATAGGATTCATGGAATGAAAAGTGTTATATTTCATTATTATCCTTGCATTATTTGGGTCAGAGTCATACAAAATGAGTTTCACTTCCATTACCTTTGAGTAAACAACATCTTTTAAAATCATTGCGTAATCTTAAAATTAATCTAGTAACTCTTTTCTAGGGCTCTTTTACACCAACATTTAGCTAGGCTAGTGCTTTGGAGTAGGAAGAGAGATACACTCTCCAAAAGCTCAAAGCACACAATAGTATCTTGAGTTAGGGAGTGTTAAATTCCATTTGCAACATATTGTCCTGGGAATCCCTTCTAACACAAGGGTCAAGCACTAGGTCGCATTGGTGTTGGCATAGTTACTAACCCTGCTTTGTTGACATCGGTGTAGAGATTGCACATATTACGGGGATCACTCCGAGGTATACCCACAATGATGAGTGGAAGCCTTTGAGTTGATTTCGGGCTAGATACCCTACCCTTGCGTGTGGATCGGACTGACAACTGTTCCCCCTGGTTTTACTGTTGTTTGTGGTGACCTTAGTGGCCTATCTCTCTAGGTTCTTACCTAAGGTGACTGTGGAGGGGAAAGTCTTCGCGGTACCTGGAATTGACGTTGATCAAACTCACTCGGGCTCCTTGGAGGGTATACCCACGATTATGTGTGGGAGCTTGCACCAGGGTGTAAGTCTGTTAAGCAGGTCGTCAACGTAACTTTTCCACCTTAGCCCCGCCCCTTCTCGTCTCATTGTTGCGACGTTGGATTTCATCACCAACTAGTGGCTTCGAAATTAGAAGGTATTGTTTGTTTGGTGTTTGCTTCCTAGATTTTGTTTACTAGCGCGTGTTGTTCGTTTCTCGAAGTTGACCATAGGAATTTCTTCGCGGAGCTTGTCACTTGTTTACAATTGCTCCCCCATGGCGTTCTTGTAGAATGCAAGTTTTATCTCCAGAGCATCTGGACAATTCTCAACCCTCGCCTACTGGTACACCTGAGGGTTCTCCCCATCAGACTGAGGTCCCGGTGGTTACTCCACCACACGGGGAAACAAGTGATGTTCCAGTTGTCACTACACCACCTCCACAGGTAGAACGAACTGACTCTCTAGAAGATTTTCGAATTACCAATACTAGAGAGGACTATCACATTCGCCGTGGTGAATGACCTGTTGTGCGATTAAATTCTTCTGACGAAGCCGTTGTTACATATTCTAAATCAACTGTTGGGCCTTCTCCCGGTGTAGTAGACCAAGATCCTTTTTGATCGGGTGATTTCTGACGAGTTCTTTTGGTACTGAGTCACCCCCTGTCTACGAAATCAACCCTCCCATATCTTCTGAGACAGAAACTACACCCGAGACTACCACTTACCGCTTTGTTCTCCCTCCCGAGATGGCTCATCTCACGAATACTATGAGTGTCCAAACCGAAATTACTGCAGCTACTCTTGCTCCTATCAATACCCAGCGAATACCTGATGTCATCCCGACGTTACCACCCGGTTACCATGCGTTGAATTCTTTGTTGAATTCTTCCAATCCAACACCTCCGCAAACTCCAGCTGGTTCTCCAGGTGGTCCTCCTTTTCCTGGGCACCCTATTCCTGGTTTTATTCCGACACTCCCTCAGTTTCCTTCTGGTAATCCTAATCCTAGTGGCACTATTCCGACTGTTGCACCAAACTTATAGATTCCTGTTGGTGGACAAGGTGGTACGGTTCCTTTTCCTTTTCCTGGAAAAAACACAGTTACTACGCAACCTACGGTTGGTACACAACCTCCGGGTGGAACTATACCTACAGTAGGGGGACCAACCTCACCTTTTGGACAAAATATACCCCCTGAATTGGCCTAGTATTGGAATCAAATTCTACAAAACTTTCCTCAAAATGCTGGGGGGCAGCAAACTGTCCCTACCGTGGGCCAACCTTATCCGGGTGTAACTAATCCTATTTGGGGTCAGAGTCACACTACTCAGCCTCAAGTCCCTACTCAAACTCAAGGTTACAATCCTTGGGGCTACTATCCTATCCGACCACCACCAAATCAGCTAGGGTCTTCCCTCTATGGACAATCTGCTTATGGTCCTACTGGTTTGCCGATAGGACTTCCACCCCAAATCCATCAGTACCCGCAAGTAAACCGACAGTTGCCTTTTCTTGCTACTTTGGATTTTGCAGATTTGTCTAGGATTCTAAATGATCCTATTCGTCACTCTCCCCAATGGCCTGCTATTCCTGCTAAACTTCCATCGGATATTCTGAAATTCGATGGTAAAGCGGGAGAGGACCGAAATAATCATGTCATGACTTTTCATTTATGGTGTTCGTCCAAATCGCTGATGGATGACTCCATTCGTCTACGTATTTTTCAACGAACCCTTACCGGTTCGGCTGCAAAGTGGTATATTGAATTGCCACGAGGTTACTTTTTTGATTTCAACACCCTTGCTATGGATTTTCTTACACATTACCAGTTACCGATCCATTACGATACTGGGACTGAGATCTTGACTTCTTTCAAACAAACTAAAGGTACTCACATCTCGGATCATATACATGGGTGGAGACGGAGACGATGTCTCATTAAACTTGAACTCCCTGATCAGTTACTGGCCGAATGGTTCATGAAATCCTTTGTGAATGAAATTGGTAAAGACATTGCTATGGGTGGTGTTGTTACAGAGGAGAAGGCTATAAGTCGTGCTCAGTATCTTGATCTCATTTATTCGAAAACGGGAACACTTTATGATTTACTACCTGAACTACCTCGTCTTGGTACTTCCAGCACTTCAACTGCTCCAGCTGCCTCACATGCAGCTGATGGTGTGATTGGTACTGCTCATACCCACTCACATTCCGTTTCGACTACAACCCCTAAATCCAATTCTTCTAATGTTCAAAATGCTCCGTCTCCTGCTCCTCCCGTCGGTAAAACCTCTGAGGTGAACGCTGTTCAATCTACGCCTAACGGTAAAATTAAATCAAAGAAAGGAAGAGGCAAGAATAAGGAGAGTAAAAATAATAATCAAAATGAGAAAACTAAAACCCCTCATGTTGAAGATCGAGATAAGCGCAAACCACGCTACCCTTGACTTATCTGTGGTGACGATCACTACACGAAGGATTGTCCTCGACGTGCTGAAGTTACTAAGTTCCTTCAAGGAACGCCGAAACCATCTCCACCGACAGTCTTATCCCAACCCTTCCCGTCTCAGCAACAGGCCTCGTTGGTCATCCATGACCAACCCTCTACTTCTACGACATCATATGTTTTGATGTGCACTGGTGATTCTAAGAACAATGACGTTGCCATCACAACTAGAGCCAAAGATTATTCTCCATCTAAGGAGAAGGTTGACGATTTACCTCCTGAGTTGGTACAACCCTCTCCGCCGAATCCACCTACGAACGGTCCTCTTCATCTCGAACGACCGAGCTCTGATACAGTCCTATGACCCCCTAAGGGTGTTGTTCGCAAGTCAGCCTTCAATCCGCATGCTCGTGCAGCCCAGAACTATAGAATTGTCGAAGATCTGGCCCAAGCACCTTCAACGATGTCTTCCCTTGAAGTCCTTCAGTCTTGTCCTGCACAACGAAGGGCTCCATTGAAAGCTATAGGTGGAATTGATCCTACAGATATGAATCTAATAGTCTTTGACTTGGAAGATCATATTCCAAGGTTACCCCCTCAGCTTGCATTCCAGATACAAGTTGTTGTCTCGGACAAAAATATTTTTCGAACTGTTATTGATGAGGGTGCCTCTACGTGTGTAATGTCTTTTACTTGTTAGAAAGCCATTGGCTCTCCTCCTTTAAATGAATCACATAATACTTTGAAAGCCTTTAATGGCTCGGGTTTTAAGCCTTATGGTGTTCTTCCATCGTTGCCTATTACTCTAGAAGGTAAGACAGTCCAAGTTGAAGTGGAAGTTTTCGATGCTCCCCTAGATTATAATCTTCTTCTTGGTCGTAGCTGGATAGATTCTATGCGAGCTGTTGTGTCAACACTTTTCCGTGTGGTCCGTTTTCCTCATCAAGGAAAGGTCATTACGGTTGATCAACTTGCCTTCTTTAATTCCGATACTCGCACTGGCAACGTGCCGTTTATAGCTAAAACCCCACCGGGTTACGAGAATGTTGGAGTCGGTCTTTTAAAAGACTCTTCGTTAATGGGCACTTTCCCCATACCACCACCACCCGATATTCCACGCCCGTCAGTTGCTTCTATTAATATGATCTCTGCTGTACCTCATGAACTTCCTTTGTCTGCCAACCCTTGGATCGTCCCTGATCTTAGAGATCATACTCGTTTCGGCGACGTCATGCCGTTAAGTCCGATTGAGTCTGCTTATCACGCGATTCAATCGAAAACACCTTCTATACCCTCTCTTGAGGAGTTGTCTCCCAATCCTTTCCATGTCATCTTTCCCACTGACGAGATGATCATGTCCGTTATGGCCGACACACCTTGGGACGATGGGCATCATCGTTCCATACTGTTTCTGGAGCAACACACTCTGGAGAGTTACCAGCGGATTTCGACCCCGTCGACCGTTGTTGTCATATTGACTGTTCCCGGATCTACACATGATGTGTTTGCAGAAGGGAACCTCAGTAATATTTCTCCCACGATACCCATTGATATATCAGTTAAACCTAGGATAGTTGAAAATGTTCATATTGGAGCTTCGTGTTCTCCCGAAGAAATTGTCACTTATACTTCCCTGTTTAAAGAATTTCGTGATATCTTTGCCTGGAGTTACGAAGAGATGCCAGGTATCGACCCTGCTATTGTTGTTCATGAAATTAAGACATACTCCGGAGATAAACCAGTCCGGCAGCACCTCCGTCCTGTCCATCCACGTAAAGTGGCAGTTATTAAACTCGAAGTTGAAAAACTTCTTAAAGCCATCTTTATTTATCCCGTGGCTCTGACAGAATGGGTTTCCAACCCTGTACCGATTGATAAGAAAGGTGATAGTATACGTGTTTGTGTTGATTATCGGGATATTAAAAAAGCCTATCCAAAGGACAACTTTCCAACCCCTTTCCTCGACCAGATCGTCGATGACTGTGCCGGCTGTGAAATCTTTTCTCTCATGGATGGATTCTCCGGCTATAATCAAATTAACATCGCTCCCGAGGACCAACATAAAACTGCTTTTATTTGTCCTTGGGGTAATTTCTCCTATAGAAAACTTCCCTTCGGTCTTAAGAACGCAGGTGCGATGTTTCAACGTGCCATGTCTTATGCGTTTCACGATATAAAGCATATTGTCCAACCTTATTTGGACGACTTGCCAGCTCATTCTTTACGTCGAGTCGATCACCCCAATCATCTCCGAGCAATTTTCATTCGTTGTCGGTTCTATTGCATTCGTTTAAACCCTCATAAATGCGTATTTTGTGTAGAGTCTGACCGTCTTCTCGGTTTCATTGTTTCACGTCAAGGGATCCAGGTAGATCCTATTAAGGTTGAGGCGATTCTTAATCTCCCTCCTCCTTCCTCACTGCGCCAGTTACAAAGTTTGCAGGGGAAAGCAAAATTTCTTCGTCGTTTCATCCCTAATTACGTCGATATTACTCGTGGTTTTACACGTCTTCTAAATAAAGGTTCAGAGTTTGTCTGGGATAAAGTTGCCAACAACACTTTTGAAGCTTTAAAGTTGTCCCTCACGAAAGCTCCACTTCTTTTTCCTCCTGATTATAGTCGGGATTACTTTCTTTATCTAGCTGCTTTTGAGTATACCATCGGCATGGTTCTCGTTCAAGAGGATGATGCACACGATGAACATGTTATATATTACTTGAGTTGAAGTCTCACTTCAACTGAAATCAAGTACCAACATGTTGAAAAACTGGCTTTGGCTGCTGTTCAAGCGGTTCAACATTTTCGCCATTATATTCTCTCCAAGAAAACTACAATGATTTCACATTGTAACCCCATGAAACATATTTTGACACGTCAATTGCTGGGGGGCAAGTACTCCAAGTGGATTGTCATTCTCTAGGAGTTCGACTTGGAATTCGATTGTGCCACGTCGAAGAAATCCTTAGTTTTTGCTGAGTTAATTTGTGATTTTCCCCACTCTGCCATGTAAAATGTAGCAGTCGATTCATTACCTGATGAATCGCTTTTCCTTAACAGTACTGACGATATTTGGTATGGAGATATCATTATATATCTCCAAACTCAAACTTTCCGGCCTGCTTTGTCTAGCGCCGAACAACGTCGTATCCGTTATCAAGCACGTCAATATATTATCCTTGGAAATACTCTTTACCGTCGAGGCATTGACTCTGTTTTTTGACGTTGTTTGACTTTTGATGAAGCCAAGAAAGCTTTGAATGACTGGCATTCTGGAGCATGTGGTGGTCATATGTCTGGGTATGCTATTGCCCAGAAGATCTTACGCGCGGGATATTTTTGGCCTTCCTTGTTCAATGACTACATTACTGCTGTTCAGAAATGTCATGCCTGCCAGACCTACAATCAGAAAATTCGGTTGCATCCTGCTCCCCTTCATCCTGTGGTCTCAGTTGGTCCTTTTGAAAAATGGGGCATTGATTTCATGACATGTCACCCTCACTTGGTTGGGGGGCATGGTTATATTATTGTAGCTGTTGAATATTTTACAAAATGGGCCGAGGCGATGCCAACATTCGATAATACTGGCAAGACCGCAGCGTTATTTATTTTCAACCATGTCATAGCTCGTTTTGGTGTTCCTCAGGCTATCGTTACCGATCATGGTAGTCATTTTAGGAATTTTATGATGTCTAAAATTACGGAAAAGTTGGGTCTTCGTCATGATAGCTCAACACCCTATTATCCACAAGCTAATGGCCAAGTTGAAGTAATCAATAAGGTTCTTATAACTATGATTCGACGGATGATAGGAATTCATAAAACTAGGTGGCACACGATGTTGTTTTCGGCATTGTGGGCATATCAGACATCTATTAAATCCTCTACGGGATTTACGCCCTTTCGATTAGTCTATGGCATGGAAGCCATTCTGCCAATAGAATGTGAGATACCTTCTCTGAATCTAGCTGTCGAACTCTTACCCAATACTTCTGCTGAAGAGGAACGTCTGTTGTATCTGATGCAATTAGACGAGACCCGCTGTGACGCTACTCTAGTAATAGAAGCCCAGAAGAAACGTGTTAAGGCACAATATGACAAGCATGTCAAGCCTCACGTTTTCTCTGAAGGAGATCTTGTTCTTCTGTATGAACAAGATAAAGATGTCTTAGGAGCTGGGAAATTCGAACCAATGTGGCGTGGTCCTTACATTGTTCGCAAAGTTTTGGAAAAAGGAGTGTATGAGCTGGTTGATTACGATGGTATACCTTTGAGTGAACCCAGAAATGGGTTATACTTGAAGAAGTACTATGCATAAGTCATTTGTGCACAAGTACTTGTATTTTATGTATCATACTGTGTGTGTTACTTTATTTTGCTTTTGACGTTATCTGGTCTTTGCCCTTACGTGACGTTGTGTTTGATTGCCAGATGTCAGAGTATTCGCTACCTTATATTGGCTTCACTGATGGTGCTAGCCGTAGTACTCGGAACCTAGATTCCGCTGCATGGGCAATCTATGCCCCAACAAATGAGCTTATATCTTTACGAGGTGTATGTCTTGGCCGAGCAACCAACAACATCACAGAGTATAGCGCCGTTATTGAATTATTGGTTGATGCTATCTCTCTCGAAATTCGTCATTTGGTTGTGTGACTTGACTCGCATCTTGTAGTACTACAGCTAAGTAATGTCTACTCTATTCGAAGTCCTACTTTATTAAGGGTATATTTGTGGATTCGCCTCTTGGAACGGTATTTTGATCACATTGAATATCAGGATATTCCTAGATGTCTTAATACATTAACAGATGCTTTAGCTAATTATGCATTGGACAGACATTTAAATCATTTATAAATCAAACACATTACAATTCACACAATGTAAAGTAAACCAGTAGAAGCCGTCTGTATATATATAATGATCAAAAGAGTTTGTTTTTACAAAATGTTTGTCCGAAGACCAAAATATCAAAAATTGAATCTTATAGCTTCTACATAGTGACGTCACGGATGACGTTCACGGAAACACACTACTGCCCTAGAAACTCTGTGGAGCAGTCGACCCATAGCTGCGGAAACCCCTACAGTGCGACGCTGATCGCGTCGTGGAATCTCTTCCAGAGTCATATCTGGAATGTCTGCTGTCAGACCCTCTAAGTTCTGCTCCACGACCTGGTAATCTTCGGCATACTGCGGTACTACTGCTGCAGCTTCTCCTCGTCGCTGGATAGGAGAACTGCCAGCAGGTCTATATGATCCAACATCTGTGTTATCAACAAACATTTGGTGTTAGTCTTCGGATAAATCTATAAAACAAAAACATTTAAATATGTTAAAAAATTCAAAAACATTTAAAAAGAGAAAATTTGTGTACTTCTTACCAAGGTCTCCCCACTGAGCGTCCTCAGGCAGTGCCAGATCCGGATCTCCTCGGAAATCCAACCCGACATAGGTGTAGTCATCAACCATCAACATCTAGTTCTGCAACTAGTCAAAGAAAATATCGTCATATTTGACGATTGGTCCTGCCACATGTCGGGCCATGAGCTGACACCACCGTAACATCCTCGGATCCATAGGACCCGGAAAGTCCCACTCAGCCTGTAGAAGGAATACATGGACCCTCTCTAGGAAGAAGGACACTAACAAAGATCCATATCCAAATTGTTTCAGTTCTCCCCGCCTGCACTTGGTCAGTTGTCTTTTGATACTGCGCAATACTGCATCAGCCTAGTTAAATACTCGGGGCTCAGTACACTCGATGGCATAATGGAAATAGCTCTGAAATGCCATATGGGGAGCGGCACTTCCAGCCATCCGAGCAATTGTGAAGAGAATAGTGCGGAGAGTCAAGTCAGTTACTCCCCAGATTGCCACTTTCCCTTTATTTCTTTCGGCCTCAGGTACACAGTATTGGTTGCAATATTCACTCATTTTTAACCCGCCTGCTCTGCTTCCGGTCAGACTGACATAGGACCCACGCCTGGATAATCCGGTCAAGAAATATATGTCCTCGATGTCAATATATAATGTGTGAGCTCCTACAATGAAAAATTGCTGGTCCGGATCCCACATTCGGACTAGATACTCCAATAATCGGACTTGGGCTCTCATGCCCGGGATACGGAAGTATTTTAAGAGACCACAATCTCTTAATGCAGCTATGGTGGGAGGGTGATTCTCAACATTTGTGTTATCCTCCTCATGTTCTCGTTCTCGCCACTCAAACACCATGTTTGTGGCTATTTACCTGCATAAGAAACATATAAAGATGATTAATGATCTTATTTATGAAATAATTTTTTTCTATTGGCTAAACGCTTCAAAAAGTTTTGAGTTCTGCGCTGTTCGCAGGTGCCATATTAGGCACAGTGCGAACCTCTTGTAAGCGGCTTAAGGCCCACCTGCGAGAACGAGTCATTCTCGCAGGTCCCGTATGGGCCACCTGCAAGAATGCCTCCACGCAAATATGGTTAAAAAAACTAACTTGAAACATAACTTTTAACCAATGAAATCAAAATTTTAAACCATGAAAAGATCAGGAATGAAGAACTTACCAAGATGCTGCTGACGGCTCGTCAAATGATCACTCGTAGCTCCCGGAAATCGACACCGAATGTAGAGGGTAAAATGAGGGTTTTTTGGAACTCAATGGTAAAAATGTGAAATGATGTGGTAAATTTAGTTATTTACTCATTTTAATTACTTTTTACTATATCAAATGTGGTTTTTTTATGTTTATTTATTATTTAAACCTACTCACTAATGTGAAAATGAGTGAAATGACTTGCAGGTGTGAAACATGGATGATTATGGACAATTTTTTATCTGGTGTGGTGTGATTTTGATTATTTTTTTATGGTTTTGACATAAAACCTCGAGCACCTTTTGTCTGTTCTTGCGCTTGTGAAAAACATAAGAACGTGATCGAGCATTGTTTTATCACTTTTTCGGGCTCACTGTGGTTATACGAAAAAGGAACCCCCCTAGAGTTCTCTTTAAGCTCTTTTCAGACTCTCTAAACATGAAAAGATCGCCGAGCGACCTTGCTATTTTCACGCTCAATAAAGTATTTGAAGTACGCGTCCTTCGAGCAATAGTTTAACCCTTTTTCGGTGTCATTGGACTACTGTACGAAAAAGGAACTGAGAGAGTTCTCTTTTAAGTGTTTTTCCAAACTCTATAATCTTGAAAAACCTTCGAGTTTACTATCTCTGGACTCGTTAAACAAACATTGACAGACCCGTGATGGGACCGAACCACTCCTTCNTAGGGTTCGTTAAAAATACTCCGAGGGACTCGTCCGAAGGATGAGCTTATATCAACAAGCATATGTGATCCTCTTCAAGCTTGCATAAAAATAAAGAGGTACTTGCCAGAAATGGTGGGGGAAAATTTGGGAAAGGGATATGTTTCATCGTTGTATTGATTGGCAGTAAGTGTCGCTCTTGAACATGACACCCCCTATTCATCATCCGAAGCCGGTTTGGGAAATCCATTTGTCTCTCATTCAATTTGATAACAAGGTATTTCCATGTGTCGTCTTTGAGTCAATGCTGCCAAATCATTGGTTGTTTCATTCATATGTTCAAGAGAAGTCCGTCTGAAACCTCTATTGAGTCGGCCATCTGCAGTTATCCATTCACTCCATGTCGGCCTTCCCTGTGTCCAAAGTCCAATTGCTACATGCTCTGTTTCACTTTCAAACTCTATTACTCATTTCATGTCATTGATGGGGGATACATCAAGGCCATCCTATGATGAGTTTTGTTCCGTCGACTTCAACACATTATCTGGAATCAAGACTTAGAAATTATTCAGTACCTTGGAGCTTGCATGCTTCAATGGAAAGTTTCCTCGCTTTCGACAGTGGGTTTACATCATTGACCCCTGATCGAAAGATTCTGTCGAATGTTCTACATCAACTCATTTATTCACATTCAATGGATTGTACTTTAGTACCTTGGGAGTCATTGACGTCAATGGTGATTTCCATCGCACTTGTTAACGGTTACATCAATGACCGGTAATCAAGTGGTTTCTACCATGTTCGACTTCAACACATGTAATCACATGGTTAGATTCGTACTTTGGGCAACGAGATTGAAGACCCTGGATATTGTCTTTATGATCCAGGTTGCGATGGAGTATGTATAATTTGCGACACATAGATCCACTGTGTATGTTTCGTGGCTATGTCGTCTTGATTTGAAAATTTATCGCATAGATCCACAGTGTATTCAGGTGGCTATGCTATATTGTGACAACATGGATCCACAGTGTATGATTGGTGGACATGACCTTTGTTTATGATGTCATCAGTCTACGATCTGAGTATGGGAATGCCTACCTCAGAAATTGGTATACATGATATTATGCTGATGCTTGGATGTTTGCAGGTTTCCGATTAGACGTGCTCTTGGTTCTTGACACACACATGCAGCTTACAAAGTCTATCGACTATCACTGGTTCCAATCTCAGACTTTGGGGGGCATTCTGTTATCCACAATTTTGGTTGTCATAATGATGTAATGATGATGAAAAAATCAGGCTCTTCACTAGAACACTTTCCTGAGAAAAGTTACCTTTATCTGCTTCCAGAAATCATATTTTTAAGGGAGGTTCGCAGGCTACCTATATATTTTCCTGCGAGAATGCATGATTCTCACAGGCTACATCAAGATGGGGTGCGAGGGGTTCGCACTGTACCTAACTATCAAGGTGCGAACATCTTCTAAAGGAAGGAAAAAGATAAATTCTCGAACCTTCTAGAAGGGAATCTTCTAGAAGGATGAGTTGGCATTCGAATAGTTATCTAAGTACTGGTTTTCCTGATATCTTGGGATCATTCCTATCCAAGTAACTAATCTATTCTCTCCTATATATTGAGGGGAATGCTTATGGAAAAGGTTAGAAGCAAACTAGCAATAAATTGATTGGAGAATTAGTGGAAGATTGTATGAAGGACTGATGCTACAACAGTTAGAGACACCAGTAAGGTTATCAAAAGTGGTTGATTTTCTTCATGCATGAGTAAGTGTGTGTGTCAGATCTAGGAGCCATTGAAAGGATATTTGCAACATCAAGGCTCAGGTTGTAAGTTTCACTTTCAATCAATATGATACAGTAATATGTCCCTTTCCCATAAAGCTAATGTCACTTTATTACATAACTCCTTGATCATATGTATAGATTAATTGTTGAATATATTGAATTGTCTTCACTTCGATTGGTTTGTTTTGTTGTGGTCTGGACGATACAAGAGAATTGGAGTGAAGCTTGGAACAACAAAGACCCAAGGAAGTGATCATAAGGTATGTATATGATTCTTGTCGCCTAGTTCATTCAACAGTTAAAATCTAGGGAAAGTGTATTATTCTGTCCTGTTTTGTTCTAGATCCAGGTGGATCTAGGGAGATCGGTTTGTGTCCGCACTTACGGATTTATCCTAAAACAGTTGTATCCCTTCATTTGCTGGATAATAATAAAGGAAGGACTTGGAAATTTCTCTGGTGGACATATCCGACACTGGGTGAACCACGTAAATCCATGTCTCTCTTATATTGTGTATCTTTTGTGTTTTGTTTCCGCATTTTTTATTTTATTTTATTGCTCCACGGTCCTGTTTTTCTAACAATAAGGGATCCAATTTTCCTTTACCAAAGAGTGAAAGGTATCCTCCATGAGCCAAGATAAATTGAACTTAAACGAGCTTGTTGGCTTCCTCATGTCTCTTGCAATCTCCATAAGGAATAGGGAGTGGTCAGATTCACCTCCGCTTCTGACCCATTATCTCAATTGGAGGTGGTTCTCCAAGAGTTTGTCTGACACCAAGAACTAATCAAGTCTCTTTGAAATTATATCCTCCCCTACTCTCTTTTTCCTCCATGTAGGGATTAATTTTACTGGGGCTATGCCGACCAACCCTTGTTCTTCTATGATATGAGTGAAATAGTCGGACAAGGGGTTAGCTCGTGTGTTAGGCCACCATACTTTTGTAGCTCCCAAAGAGAAGTTAAGATCTCCACCTAAAATTATGGATTCACATATCATAAAGGTTTTCCTGAGTACAGAGTCCCAAAAGGGAACACGGTCAAGGTAAGGCCCATAAACATTCATCACTCTGAGCACCATCCTCAAATATGTTGAGCAAATTTCTAGTCCCAATCTTGAGGTAAACCAAAAAGAGTTTTGTAATTTGATAGTGTGGGTATTCCACCCAATTTACAAACCCCAATATCATCCCCTAGCATCAACGCCTTCAAAAATCCAGTTCTTGAAGAGGGTTTCCAAAATTTGTACAACAGTAGGTCTATCCCCCAAGGTTTCTTGAAGGAAAAGTAATGTCAGGCTTGTTGGAAAAAAACCAACCTTTTAATCGCTGATTTTTTAGAGGGGCTCACCATACCCTTGCAGTTGAAAGAGAAAAACTTCATAATGGGACACCTTCTGAGGCAAAGGATGCTCTAAGGGACCCTAAAATGGAGAGTTGTTTGCTAGTTTGCATATGCATAATAACCCTTTTCTGGGCTTTCAACATGTGAAATTTCCTACCCCAGAATGTTTTCTCTACCGAGGCCACTGGGTTTTGGCCCAAAAATTCTACACCTTTGCTTACAATACACAAAGTAGGGATAGATCTGTTCCTGAGCTAATAGGAAACCATTGCCTCTTCAGAGTCCATCGAAGATTCAACCTCTAAATTTATAGTTTTCAGGGGGAGACAAGGCTTTTCATGAATAAGAGGACAATGAGCTAAAGAGGGACCCAACATAGAAAAAATTGAGAAATCAAATGCCTCAGAGCGAAGGGAAAGAAATTTTAGGGGCCCTGACCAATCTCATCCCAACAAAGTCAGAGAATTAATAAAAAAATTAACAGAGTGAGGGGGAAGAGAATGTATACCCAATTGGGGAGTAAACCCATGACTTGATTCCACAGTGAATTGGGTGTGAAGACTTGTATGCCCATGTTCAATTACCATATCTCGAAGTACATTAGTCTTGACCTGAGAAGATGTCCCATCACCTTTGACTTCATATACAGGGTCCCTTGTTGGTGAACCTGCTTCCTTTGACCAGTCTTGATGATCAATTGGTGGAGACATATCTACCCCCTCATGAGGCACATGTTGATTCATTTTCCCTATCAAGTGAGAACCTATAAACTGAACTTGAAGGGGAAAGGAGCACTAACTAGCTATTTGTTTGTAGAGGTGGCATCGACGAAAATAGAAGGGCACCCATTCATAGTCTAACTTTTGAATATAGCTTTTATTCTCTGCCACAAACTCAATTTCCTCCACAAGCCCCTCTCTAACATTCAAAGAAACCATAATTCGAGCAACTGCCATTTCTCCTGTTGATTAGAATGACATGTTTGCTTCTAGGAAAACCCCCATGGAATTTACTAGGTCCTTGAAGGTCTATGTGTTCCATAATTCTACCGATAGACCTGGAAGATGAACCCAAATTGGCGTCATGTTAAGTCTCTCCTTACTTGCAACAAAGAGGGATGTCCAAAATTTGAGCAATATCATGGAGGAGTCGATGCTCCAATTGATTTTTAGAATCCACCTCTCCTCTTCAACTTTCTTGAACCTAAAAAGGAACAATCCTCTCACCAACAGTTGTACCGACAGGAGGGGGATCAAAATATTTGGACCAGGTCTTTTTGACCCACTCCCTAAATTTTTTGATGTGAAATCGGTTCCCTCACACCCTTCCAACCATAATTGTCTTAGCCGTGTCCATTACTCGTGGAATTTTAATATCTAAACCCAACACTATCTTAATATCCTTCCCCTTTGTCTTGATGTATTTGTTCTTGCTACGTCATGGACTGGTTTTATCATTCATGGTTGTTGATCCATCCCCCCAAGGGCGCTTCCCTTAGAGCCCTAGTTTAAACAACTTCCTCAACACCCACTAAGACCTATACACTTCTGCTAGGGTTTTTCTACAGCTGCAAGGATTAAATGAAATCAATTGGGTCGAGTGAGCAACCCTCTCCTGAAAAAGGTGGGAAATAAATTGACGAAGATGAGAATGGGGGAGAAAACCCTTGTTGGGTCCAACTTCTTCCAGAAATATCAATCATATCTAAACCTCCACAGAGAGGCTCATAAGAATACGTAAGGCCAAAATATTCAATCTTTGAGAGCGAGAACCCTTCCCTAAACATAGTTGCAACATGAGGTAAGTCTTCCAAGTGAAAATGGGAGGTGCTTGCTGGAGGTTGTGCTTTTTCCTGACTCCAAAGATTTCCATACAAGGCACCAAGCCCTAGTTCTAAACCAATTGCTGAACTCGCCTCTAGAGGTTGCATATGCGAAGAGAGACCCATATTGAATAGGATTGAGCTAGCCTCAGAGGTGGCCTCGAATGGTGCAACCCCACCAAACCCCATCCGATCCCTGTGCCCAAGAGTTATGTGGAGATACTCAACTAGGAGGTCCATATGGCATCCAGCTGGTTCCATATTGATCACATGGATATCTAACAAGTCTAGAAAATAATCAATTAATTCCTCATCCCAAAAAACCTCCTTTCGACCACCACTGACACCTTCCACTTAGACCGTCAGTGGAAAATATGATCCTCACCGCCTTCCAAAATCGTCTAAGGTTTCTTTTGGAATACTGAATATTATATACACCTTTTTGAAGTTTGTTTTGACTCGGAACAATGGTCTATAGGCTAGTTTTTTGAGATATATGTAGTGACCTTAAAAGGATGAAAACTAAAATCCATTGAATTTATGTTATGTATGCAGATGCAGTTGAATAATTGTTCATTGAATTTCACAGGATTAAGATTCATGATTGAGTTCATATACGCAAAATATTCCAGTAGTCTCGAATTTCCGCAAGCTCTTATCAAGAGAAAGATACTGCAAGCAGATGTTTGATGAATATGGACAACTTCTTTACCCTACCAATCGTAAAATTTCATCTTCCAACAACCAACTTGGGTCAACAATATTACACCATGAATTAGATTTTTTTTATATAGACACCCTGTAGGGCGCAAGAAAAACATGATTGAGTAATTGTATTTTTGGATTTTCAATGGACCTAATGTAAATGTATTGCTTAATTCGACATTTGTTTTATAAAGTGGTTAGTTTCATGTTTATTATTGGGAAAAAAATTTCTATGCTTCTAATAAATGTTTGGTATAATGTTTGAACATATTAAATGCATTGTGTTACTAATATTTTTGATGTAATGTTCAATATTTTTACAATCAGGAATTCAATGACGAACGACCTATCTACAATCTACCATTTCACCCCACCATGATATCAAGTCATGATATTTTTGTTAAATGAGCAAAACCCATAGAGGAAACATACTAAGAATGGTTGAATCAACCAACTATTGAATTCCCACTATGCCTCGATTTATCAATTCAAAACCTATATAGTAACACCAACTCTTCACATGTTGGGAATGAAGGCAATGATATAGAGGTTGGTATAGATGATTTATTATGGGATACCTAATCCATGGAGGAATGTTGTGTAAGTTTTAAACCTGTGAAGTAAAGCAATGCATATAGATTCTTAAGCAAAACAAAATTTAATCAATGGCTTATACACATAGTACACATAGATTTTATACCGGAAACCCTCAACTGAGAAAACCTTTCTTATATTCATTATATCGAATTTCACCATTCAACATACAATATTTACAATGTTTTTAGGTATTCCGTAGATACCAAAACCCTAATCCCTTAATCCAGGATTAATTTAGAAAACTGCTGAAAATAGCAAAATCCGATTACTAGAGGGATCATCAGACACAATTGTCAAATCTAACGCACCCACACACACACATGCAAAGAATATAACACATACCCAAAATTCTCCCACTTGTTGTTTTATTTGCATCCATGGGTCCAGGGGATTATATAGTCAACAATCCAGGGCAAAATGCCCATTGTTACTCTACACCAGGAGAAATTTTCTGTGCTCACAGAGTTTGTCAATGAATCTGCAACATTCTTCAAAGTGTCAACCTTTTCCAGCAACACCTTCTTTTCCTCAACCATGTCTCTCACAAAGTGATACTGAACATCAATATGCTTTGTCTTCGAATGATAATATGGGTTCTTTTCCAAGAAGATTGCACTCTGACTGTCACAATCTAATATCACTGCTTGTTGTACCAACCCAATACCTGAACACAATCTTTGTAACCATACTGCTTCCTTGCTTGCATGAGTGGCTGCCATTTATTCAACTTCTGTATTTGAGAGTTCCACTACAACCTGTCTTTTTCTCATCCAATTGATTGCTCCTCCAAATAGGTTAAACACATACCCACTTGTAGATCTTCTGCGATCTAGATCTCCAGCCCAGTCTGCATCAACAAATCCATGTATGTCCACCACTCTGTCCAATACTGGTCTTCCTTGGTAGCACAATCCATAACTGGTAGTGCCACGAAGATACCTAAAGATCCTCTTTACTGTTGTTCAATGGTCCTTCCCTGGTTTTGACATATACCTACTCAAAACTCCCACTGCATGTGCAATGTCCTGTCTAGTACAAACCATTGCATACATCAAACTACCGATTGCACTGGCCTACAGAACATGGGACATGTCATCTTCTTCTTCCTGTGTCTTGGGACACTGATCTGTAGATAAATTTACACCTATACGAATAAGAACCTTGACCGGTTTACTTCCATGCATGTTAAACCTCTGCAATATCGTCTCAACATATTTTCTCTGATTCAACCATAGTTTCCTATTTGCATGATCTCTTTTAATCTCCATTCCCAGAATGAAGTTAGCAACACTGAGATCCTTCATGTCAAATTTGGAGGATAGCTGCGATTTCACCTCCTTGATAACATCCACGTTATTTCCTACCAACAACATGTCATCAACATACAACACTACATAAATGAAGTGCTTACCAACCTGCTTGGAATATACACAGTGATCAACCATGCTTCTCACAAATCCAAATTCAAGGATGTATGTATCAAACTTTTGGTACCACATCCTAGGTGATTGCTTCAGACCATATAGTGACTTATTTATCTTACAGACCAACTCTTTATTTCCCTTCAATACAAAGCCTTCTGGCTGCTTCATGTAGATTTCTTCTTTCAGATCCCCATGTAGGAATGTTGTCTTCACATCCATCTGTTCCACTTCAAGATCAAAAGTAGCAACAATAAAAAAAATAAATCTAATAGAAGTTAACTTAGCAACACGAGAAAAAATCTCACCAAAGTCAATTCCCTCTACCTGGGAATAACCTTTTGCTACTAGCCGAGCTTTGTATTTCTCCACTTTTCCTTCTGCATTAAAATTCTTCTTAAACAACCATTTTCTACCAATAGATTTTCTTCTAGCTGGCAACTCAACTATATCCCATGCCTCATTCTTATCCAAGGCATTCATTTCTTCAACCATGGCCTTCTTCCATAGTTTACTATCCTCTGAAGTCACCGCTTCCCTGACAGTTCTGGGATAATCATCAATAATAGATAAAGAAAAATTGGAACGAAAATTAGGTGGACTATACCTTTCTAGTTGCCTTCTTTCTCTCACTGATATCCTCAATAGTGGGGTATGAGGTTCTTCTTCTTCCTCTGCCACTTCATCTTCTTCAGATGATTCAGATTTTGCATCATCCAACTCTAGCTCTATTTTCTCAGGTTCTTCTGGCCTTGGTAGGAATTCCTATTTGGAAACATATTTTACCTCTCTGAAAACAACATCTCGACTGTAAACAATCTTCTTGGTTTATGGGTTCCAAAGCTTATAACTTTTCACACCATCTTTATAACCAATAAAGATACACTTTTCAACCTTTTTATCCAGCTTAATCCTATTTTCCTTTGGAACATGTACATAAGCATCACAACCAAACACTAAGATGTTGAAGAGAGGGTTTCTTTCCAGTCCATACCTTGTGTGGATTTTTATCATCCAACACTGATGAGGGTGATTGATTGACTAGGTAACATGCTGTACCCACTGCCTCTGACCAAAATTCTTGTCCTAACTTGACACTGCTGAACATGCTCTTTGCTTTTTCCATCAATGTCCTATTCATCCTTTCTGTAACTCCATTTCTCTAAGGAGTGTATGGAGTAGTCTTATACCTTGCTATACCTCACTTCTTACAGAATTCTTCGAATTCATTTCCACAGAATTCTCCACCATTATCTATTCTCAATAACTTTATTTTCTTCTCCGTCCAATTTTCTACCAGAGCCTTAAACTCTTTAAATTTATCAAATACCTCAGATTTCTTTATAAGAAAATAAATCCATGTGTTCCTTGAGAAATCATCTATGAATGAAACATAATACACATACTTACCTAGTTATGGAATAGGCACAGGTCCAAACACATCACTGTGTATCAACTCTAATATCCCCTTTTCTCTTGTAGCACCAGATGGGGATCTTACTCGATTCTGTTTACCGTATATGCAATGTTCACATAAATCAAAATCCAGAGTGCAATTAGCCATACCTTCAACCATACCTTTACCGTGTAGTGTTCGAAGGCCCTTTTCTCCAATATGCCCCAGTCTTTGATGCCACATCATGGTCTTCTTTTCTGGGATAATATTGATCTTGTCTCCTTCATTTCTCTTCTCAGGGACAACAAAAATTTGGCACCCGTTAGTATAAGTGCTTCCCAACAACTTGTACAGAGTTCCACACCAAACTCCCCTCATCCACACGATTGCTCCTTGTACCATCTTGCAAGTGTTATTTCCAAATATAGTATTCACTCCTGCATCATCCAACTTGCTTACAAATATTAGGCTCCTGGCTAGTTTTGGAATATGAAGAACCCCATGGAGTGTTCTAATCCTTCCATCTTTTAGCAGCAACTTAACCCTTCCACGTCCCATGATTTTTTCTGTCGAGTCATCTCCTAGGAATACATCACCACCATCATATTTTTCATATTCATAGAATCACTCCCTGTGAGGAGTCATGTGGTATGATGCACCTGAGTCAATCAACCATACATCATGGTCTGCATGTGTACCTGTAGATGCCAGGTAAACATCACCTCCTTCTTTAGTGGAGGTTTTTGTTTTTGTGGAAGAGGTACTATCAGATCCCTTTGCTTTTTCAACCTTCTTAGAATTGCAATCTTTCTTATAATGCCCTGTTTTACCATACTTCCAACATTTCCTCAAATATTTTCCCGGAGACTTAGATCTACCTGTAGATTTAGATGTCCCCCCCAAAGACTTACCAAGATTCCTGTCTTGGGTACAACCTCTTACAAATAAAGCATCTGTGCTATGGCCATCCATGATTTTTCACCTCATCTCTTCATATAACAAGGATGCAACTACATCCTCATACTTCAATGTAGATTGAGTGGTACTACCTATTTCTACAACTAGATTATCCCAAGAGTCTAGCAAACAACATAACAAAGTAATACATTTATCTTCTTCTGCAATCATAATATTAACAGAGACAAGTTGACTTACCAGAGTATTAAAGGCATTTAAATGTTCTGTCACATAATCTCCATCTTCAATCCTAAGATGATACAAATTCTTTTAAAGAAAAAAATTGTTTACCATGGACTTTGATTGATGCAAATTCCCCAACCTATCCCATAGTTCCTTGGTTGTAGATTCTCTTGAGACATTCAACAACATCAAATCTTCTAGGCAGAGTCAAATAATACTCCTTTCTCTTCTGTCCAACTTCTTCCAATGTTCCTTCGACATACCAGTAGGTGGTGTACTGGTAGTTTGTGTACTAGTAGGTTATGTACTAGTAGCCTGTGTGCTAGTAGATGGTGTACCAATAGGCTATGTACCAGGATCCACAATGATCCATTGTTCTTTGTCTATAAGAAGGTCCTCCATATTCAACTTCCATAGCTCAAAGTTTTTACTGTTGAACTTCTCTATCTTGATTCTAGAAGAGATTTCCATTCCTCTTTCTGCACTCAAATCACCACTACAAAATCTCCCACTAAACCCAGGTTTATCACAGACCCAAGATAAACTTGATCTATCAAGACCGAGCCAAACCCTCAACAACAAAGGCGTCCCTCTGAAGACAAAAACAAGCTTTGATACCCCATGTAAGTTTTAAACCTGTGAAGTAAAGCAATGCATATAGATTCTTAAGCAAAACAAAATTTAATTAATGGCTCATACACATAGTACACAGAGATTTTATATCGGAAACCCTCAACCGGGAAAACCTTTCTTATATTCATTATATCGAATTTCACCATTCACCATACAATATATATAATGTTTTTAGGTATTTTGTAGATACCAAAACCCTAATCCCTTAATCCAGGATTAATTTAGAAAACTGCTAAAAATAGCAAAATCCAACTACTAGAGGGATCGTCAGACGCAGTTGTCAAATCTGATGCGCCCACACACACACATGCAAATAATATAACACATACCCAACATGTTACATGCATTCCAACAAAATGAACTAGGGGATGATGTTGATGTCGTAGATACCTTCTTCGAAATCTTGAAATCTACTTCCACCACCCCTCTCTTTGGTCGATAGGGGTCAAGGTCTACCCAAATAGGGATAGGAATGTTATTGTAAAACATGAACGTAATGTATGGTATGTTATAAATGTGTTTCTAGATACTTTTGAGGTAACTAACCATTTATTCCACTAATTTTTTAATGAATCTTGTCACACAATGAAAGAAGAAAATGGTTTATTTAATTCATGTTTAATGACAATGTACATTTCTATTGCTCACTAATTGCAGGTTATTGAAAGATAAGGTACTTCCAAGAGACAATTTCTTGCCTCATATCTACGCAGAGGCAAAGAAAATGATAAAAATGTTGGGTGTTGAGTATTGTTGGGACAGGGGCAAACCCAAGGTTCAACTCTAACAATGCACCAAAAAATCCTAACTACTGGCCCTTTCAGAAACACCTGCGAAGTAGATGAAGTCTCACCTAAAGTAGCAATAAGGGGGGTTGTAGGACACATGTGTCTACAGCCAGGGGAAATGAAAAATGATTCTAGAAAAACAACGCAATATAATCTAGAGAGTCTTTAACAATCTTATACTTAGCTTCGCGAAGTTAGTTTAGGTATCCTATATTCAATGGTGAAAATAACCATGCAGTAACAGTATAATAGATAACAAATAACACAACATCAATCACAAATAACAACAAGATATACATGGTTCACCCTCTCCCTAGGGCTACGTCCACAGAACTGTGTTTCTTGATATAATAGATGAAAACATACAGTTCTATCTGTGCACTTAGCTGCAGATCCTTCTCTCTCTTCATCTTTATTTTCCCTCCCTATGCACCCTGCTGCAGGGTTGATCTTCGCACCCAACTGAAGATCTAGAATATAAGAATTCTCTATAATAAAATACTTCTACCTCTCAATATTTCTATCGCCAACAACCAACCTCTCAACTCTTTTAGAGATTTATTTATACATTTCATGACTCTTAGACAACCCTAGACCGAAGTCCAGGTGCACCAACCCTAGGTACCAAAAACCTCCTTTTCAGGACTTCACCAACCTATCCTTCCTTCTTCTCCACGAGGTGCTCCAAAGCGACTATTAGTGTCTTCTTCCGCTTGCTGACCTGTCCACAATTCATCTTCCTTGCTTCTTTGTCTTCCTTGATCTTCTCTTCCAATGACTTGATTTCCTTTTACTTCACTCCTTCTAATCTACTTCTTTAACCACTTCGCCCCCTCTTCATTTTTTGTGCCTTCCATGCTCTTCATACCTTGTCTTTCTTCTTCTTTAATCTTTTCTTTCTTCCTTCAAGGGCCAACATGCCCCAAACACTCACATGTGACTCGTACTGAGTCACTGCAGGGTTGAACCTCCTGTATTGCTTTGACTGTAGACTATGCGAAGCATCCTGTGATTTCTGCTCTGTCGCTTCCTATCATGTGCATACTATCTTTTCTGTGTCTGGTACCCAATTTCAACTGCACCTGGTACCTAGACCCTTCTTCCTTTTCTTTTACTGAGAGCTATAGGGAAACTGGTTGTCACAATACAACTTCAATTGCATAGCTCCACCCTCTGTAACATAGGAAACCTTGAATGGCCCAAGCCAATGTGTCCTGGAATTTCCTGGATGCTTCATGAACTTTTTGTCGTATAAAAGTACCAAATCTCCTTGTTTGAATGCTTCCTCTTGATTCGTCGGTCATGGTAAGACTTTTCTCACTCTTTTTGCACATACTGATGAAATCCTATAATGAACCTGTCTTCCTCTAGTTCCATCAACTGCGCGAGCCTGTCTTGAACAACGCGTCATCCATACCTGTAAATGCTGCAATTCTTAAGCTAGGAACCAAGTATTCCATAGGTACCATTGCTTCCAAGCCATAAACTAACTTAAAGGGAGTCTGCGTTGTTAACTTTTTGCTAGTAGTTTGATAAGCTCATAACACTATTGGAATTCTTAAATCCCAATCATCTCCGTTAACACTGCAAATATTAGTCAGTGCTGTCTCCAAGATCTTATTGAAAGCTTCGACTGTACCATTCACCTATGGTGGTATGGAGTGCTCTTCTAATGGTGAACTTCGAACTCCTGAGTCAAGGCTTCAATATTTTTGTTGATGAATTGTGTGCCTTGATCACTCATAAGGATATTTGGGAATCCAAATCTAGTTATGATATCATCAAAGATAAACCATGCATATGTAGCTGCACTACAGTCCTTAACTTCTCTTACATCTTCCCATCTGGTCAAATATTCTGTAGCAATGATAATGTATCAAGCTCCTGTGCGCTTCCCTAGTGGGTTGATAGGTCCCACAAAGTCAATGGACCATTTCTCAAATGCATGTAAAGTTAGTTGAGGTGATAAAGGCATATCATCCCTTCTTGACGAATTTCCTACTCTTTGGCATACATCATAGGCTTTGTAGTATTCCTTAACATCCTTGTGTAAAGTGGGCCACCAGAGGCCAGCTCTGAGAACCTTCTGCACTGTTTCTTTCCCTACATAATGTCCTCTTGCGATGCCTTCATGTGCTTTTGCAAGAATCAATGGTATTTCTGCCTCCATAACACATCTTCTTAAGATCTCATCTGCTCCCATCTTATATAACTGTCCAGCTATAAGTTGAAAATCTGCAGCGCGGAGTACCAACTCTTTCTTCTGAATAACTGTGTACTCATGAGGTGCCATTCCCGTGGACATGAACTGGACTATCTTGACGAAGTGATCATTGAATTTTCTGATTGCCAACAACTATGCATCTGGTAGTGTATCATCCAAGTTGGTAGGTTCCTCGCCATATTCTAACCTGGATAAGTGATCAGGTCCTTTATTCATCCTTCTCGTCTTGACCACGATCTCAAAGTCATACTCCTAGAATAATAGTATCCATTTGCATATTCTTCCCCCCAAAACTGGCTTGTTGACTAAGTAATTTAATGCAGAATGATCAGTGAACATCTTAAAATGTCCTCCCAAAAAGTAGTGTCTAAACTTTTGTAGTGCATATACCATATCTAAGCCTTCTCTTTCAGTGGTAGTATAATTCCTTTCAAATGAAGAAAGCTTCCTGCTAGAAAAGTCTATAGGGTGGTCATTATCTTCTGCTCCTGGTTGTGCTAAGACTGCTCCTAATGCAATGGACGAAACATCGACATGAACATTGAACTCCTTACTCCAATCTGGAAAAACTAAGATAGGCGCAGTGACCATTTTCTGCTTTAGTGTGTCGAAGCTCTGCTGGCATTCTTCTGTCCATTGAAGCTTACTATCCTTCTTTAATAACTTCTCCATGGGTGTTGTTATCTGTGCATAACCCTTAATAAACTTCCTATAATACACATTGTGCCCCAATGTAGTGAGCAACTGTCTAATCGAAGTAGGAGGAGGTAGATCAACAATGATATCAATCTTATAAGGATCTACCAACAACCCTTGCTTACACACAATGTGTCCTAGAAACACCCCAAAAGGTGAAAAGAAAATACACTTCTTCAAGTTCAGGGCAATCTGACATTGCTTGCACTTAGCTAACATTAATCTCAAACATTCAATATGATCTTTCCGAAGACTAAAAACGGTCCAGTCATCAATGTATGCCTCCAAAAACTTATGTAAAAATTCTTTAAATGCTTCGACCACCACCCTAGAAAATATGGTTGGTGCGTTCTTCAAACCAAAAGGGATCACAGTGTACTGAAAAGAACCCCATTCTGTTGCAAATGTAGTCTTATGTCTGTCCTCCTTAGCAATTCTAATTTGGTGATAGCTTGAAAATCCACCTGTGCATGAGTAAACTTCATGTCCTCCTACATTATCTAGAACTTCATTAGTAAAAGGTGTAGGGAATGGATCATGTAAACATGCATCATTCAATTTCCTTAGATCTACACAGATTCTGATTTCTCCTGACTTCTTATCTTGGACTAGATTAGGGTTGATCCATTCATATTCTTCAATTGGTTCTATGATTCCTGCTTCCTACATTCTATCTAATTCAATCTTAACTTTATGCTTGTACTTGGGATTCAGTCTATAAGGCCTCTGCTTGATAGGATTTGCATCTTCTTTCAAAGGAATCTTCATTTCTCCCATGGGCCCTTTAATGCCCTTCATGTCTGTGAACTTGGTTGGAAACAAGTCCTGATACTCATTCAATAGTTCTGTAATCTTACTAATAATAGCATCATCCCAATAGTCTCCAACATTTGCTAACTTAGGTGCTTGTTCCATTCCAATGTTAACGTTCTTAATTTTAATAGGCTTCCCTACAAAAGGTAATTCAATCCCTGGCCCTTCTATATCTCTTTGTCCTTCAGTTTCTGAAATTTTCACATTCCTAGTGTCATCATCTTCATCAACATTAATATTATAAAAATCCTGTAACCGTTGAAAAGGCGTAGTCCATTCATCTTCTTCTTGTTCAAAAGGGGGGTTATATACTTCCTCAAAGACCTTCTGTCTTGTAATTTGTAAAGCTTGATCTACTGGGGGGTACTGAATTTCAAATAGGAATGTAGCCATAAAATTCTGGGACATACCATACCAATCATTAGTGGCTAAGCATAGTTCTTCTTGAAGATACTAGTTGATAGGCGTAGTATCTAAGGTGATAATGAACTTATGTACCCATTGTTCTTTGGTAATGTTGCTCTAGGTTTCCTTGCAATGTCGCACATGATCCTTAGTGAAACTCTAACCTGTGTATCGAACGTCGCAACCTTCAGCTTGGTCTGAAAAGCGCACTATCAATAAGATGCGGCATTGTACCCACTCCACAATGTTCTTCTTATGTGTTCCCCACCATCTAGCTGGTGTTGCTTCCAAGGCTTCATCTAGTGCCAACAATCTCTGTTGTACTAGTACAATTCTCTCAAATTCAACTAGAAATGTCTCTAAATTATTCAAGCCATCAAATGTAGGAAGATTACTTACTTCTGTGCCAATCCAACGAACTATCTTGGTCAATCTAGCACACCTCCACGTAGAGACTTCATACATTTTGTTATGCCAATTTTCCAATGCTTCTTCCGAATCTAATGAGCATGCACTTTCACTTCGCCAACTTATATTTCCATTTGCTATAGGATTAATATAATCCTGCTGTCCTGCTGTCAGTTTGTAGATGTTTTCTAGCTCATATGCACGGTCTTCTTCTCTTATAGGTTCTGTGTACCTGTGACCTTCATCATGATCAAGAGGTGAAATGACCCTAAGGCCATCACTTTCAAATGTCATTCTTCTCCTTTTTAGGTCAACAACAGTCAAATTGTTGAAATCCCAATCAATTCCTAACAACGTAGGGTAGGGGAAGCTATCATCAACAATCTCAATCACTTCAAAGTCCGTGAATGTCCTCACTCCATCGATGTCTACAGGGACATGCTCTAGTATTCCAAAGGGGCTAACCGCCTAGTGATTAGCCATACTGAGCCTAATAGGAGAGTAAATAAATTTAGGTTTTCCCATCAATGCCCAAGTATGCTTTGTCATTTAATTCTGATCCCAAATCGAGGACCACATAGTCTATGTTGTAGTCTCCAATCTGAGCACTAAGGTGCAGTTCCTTGCTTGTCCTCCTTTTTCTAGATACTTGATTCACAACTCTACTCAGCAGAGGATATACTCTTCCAATTTCATACTATCTTATCAGGTGTTGTAGTTCCTGCACAACTCTTTCATCTTTAATCAAGTTGATGAAAGTATACAAGAAGTCCATAAGCTTGCTTACCTCTTTTCCTTGCCTGAGTGGGAAAAATTGATTAAATCCTGGAGGCATTTTAGATTCCTTTACTTCTGGTTGTGCCCTATATGAAGAAGCCTGTTCTCCTACAAATTCTTTCCTTGCTTCTTCGAAAGTACACTTTTCTCTCCTTGGATCAAACAACTGTGCCTTCTCTGTACCTCTTCTGATCCTTGATCCATCTGTAGTATTTCTTGGAGTCACCCTATCTTCTTCTATGACAATGCCTCCTCTAGTAATAACAATGACTCTAGGATCCTCACCACGAGGTTCCATTGATATTAGTTAGACTTGCTAGTTTCCACCTCATCTTTCCTGAAGTTTAGCTAACAATACTGGACAGTCTTCGATGACATGATCGAATGAGTTACAATAGTTGCAAGTAGTACAGGGGTTCTAACAATCCCTTTCCAAATGTCCTGGCTGGGTGCAGTTATAGCAGATAATCTGACCTCGACCTCGACCAATGCCTCCTCCTCGTCCTCTTCCTTTGAACCCACCATGAGAGTTGAAGTTTCCTCTTCCTTGGGAGTTGAACTACGCAACATTCCCTTCTTGCTGTAATTCTCCTTGAATTCTATATGTATCCCTTGACCTTTCATGCACGAGGTCATAAGCCCTACAATCCTTCTCATCATGCCCCACATATTTGCATAATGTACAATAAAGGTTGGTGGGTGTCTAGACACATTTCTACATATAATATCATTCACCAGGGTGATGTCTATTTCTACATACCTCACACCAAGGTAAAGTAGCTTGCTTCAAAGGGTTAGGGGCTCTAGAGGCAAAGTATTCATTAAATAAGGGTCATTTCTCTTTGTCATGGCCCTCTAATTTACATATGATACACTAGATGTCTTCTCTTTTCTCTTTTCCTTTGTCCTTCATATATTCAACCTATAAAGATAAGCTAGTTAATTGATTCAAAATCTGACTCATACCTGGTCTGGATTTAGGACAGCGGTAGACCCAGGGTTCAAATCTAACAATGCACCAACAAACCCTAACTACTATCCCTTTCAGCAACACCTGTGAAGTAGA
The DNA here is from genome assembly GCA_009831015.1 of Picea engelmannii. Taxonomy (NCBI): domain Eukaryota; kingdom Viridiplantae; phylum Streptophyta; class Pinopsida; order Pinales; family Pinaceae; genus Picea; species Picea engelmannii. The sequence continues at coordinate 68,463 of ML823075.1, forward strand.
TGAAGTCTCACTCAAAGTAGCAATAAGGGGGGTTGCAGGACACATGTGTCTACAACCAGGGGAAATGCAAAATGATTCTAGAACAACAACGCAATATAATCTAGAGATTCTTTAACAGTCTTATACTTAGCTTCACGAAGTTAGTTTAGGTATCCTATCTTCAATGGTGAAAACAACCATGTAATAACAATATAAAAGATAAAAAATAACACAAAATCAACCACAAAGAACAACACGATATACCTGGTTCACCCTCTCCCTAGGGCTACGTCCACAAAACTGTGTTTCTTGATATAATAGATGAAAACATACAGTTCTATCTACACACTTAGCTTCAGATCCTTCTCTCTCTTCCTCTTTATTTCCCCTCCCCACGCACTCAGCTGCAGGGTTGATCTTCGCACCCAACTGAAGATCCAGAATACAAGAATTCTCTACAACAAAATACTTATACCTCTCAATATTTCTATTTCCAACAACCAACATCTCAACCCTTTTAGAGATTTATTTATACATTTCATGACTCTTAGACAACCCTAGAACGAAGTCCAGGTGCACCAACCCTAGGTACCAAAACCCACCTTTTCAGGACTTCGCCAACCTGTCCTTCCTTCTTCCCTGTGAGGTGCTCCAAAGCGCCTATTAGTGTCTTCTTCTGCTTGCTGACCTGTCCATGATTCATCTTCCTTTCTTCTTTGTCTTACTTGATCTTCTCTTCCAACGAATTTCTTTCCTTTTACTTCGCTCCTTCTTTTCTGCTTCTTTAACCACTTCGCCCCCTCTTCGGTTTGTGTGCCTTCCGCGCTCTTCATACCTTGTATTTCTTCTTATTTAATCTTTTCTTTCTTCCTTAAAGGGACAATAAGTACATATCGTACCATGCATGTTCGAATGGTTGTATTCTATATATAAATGAATATGCAGACAAAGAGATATGTCCAGAATGTGGGCATGCCATGTACGATAAAAAAAAAGGGTAAGTGTTGTAATCTAGGTAAAAGTAGGGGATTGTTACGAGTAGTTCATTACATAAGCATGCATAGAATCACATTCTCATACATATAGAAAAACACATACACAAAGTAGTGGAAGTGCAAAGAACAACACTTTATTATATATAGATGTGTTAATACAACACAAAAAGAAACCCTTTCCTTGATACATGATCATCTATTTATACATACATATTCAGTTACTAGGCAATTGTAACTACTTAACTGCCTAGGTCAGTCAGTTTAACAGACACTTCGAACAACTTGTACTTCCAACTTCGACATTCGAATGACTAATTCTTAGTCGGTTGTTGGGTCTAGCTGACAGAGTCGACTAGCCCTTACAACATCTCCCCCCACCTCAATTCCTTAGTCGTCTCGAGCAAGCGAGGAGTATGGAAAATTTTCTTTTACATTGGTTGTTTTTACAAAATGAGAGAGAGAGAGAGAGAGATGCAAAATTTTCTGGTGCTTGAAGAAGTTATGTAGCTATATCTGACTGTCCTGTTGGCATATTTCGGGGGCCGTTGATCGACTCGACTGGTTCTTTTGTTTTGCTCCCTGGGTCAGCTTCAAATGTTGTTTGGAATATGCTAGGTGCCACTTGCTATAGGTGCTAAACAAATTCATGCCATGCACTAATTGATTGGTGTGCTTCCATACCTAGTATCTTCATTTGTCATAGGTGATTCAATTTTTCTGATATCTTTGCGTCCTGCACTATGGTTGATTCTAGGTCGACTTGTTGTTCTCCTTGTTGAGTCTTGTTTCTAACTTGGTTGAGTCAGTCGACTACACTATCAGTCTCTCTCTGTGCTTAATGGACTTCCCTTTTCCATTATTTCTCCTGTTGTGCCAATTGTGTTTTTAGTACTCTGTCCTTAGCCAACTGACTTGTCAAGGCATCCTTTATCTTTATGTCAGTTGTGATGTTTCTGATTTTTTCTACATTTTTGACCGTGGAATTTTGTGCCCTGATATTTCTATATGTAGCTGCAAAGTATGAAGGCCAATTACTCACCTCCACATTAAGATTTGAT
>ML823075.1:70594-91411 GCA_009831015.1 Picea engelmannii
AATGTATGGTATGTTATAAATGTGTTTCTAGATACTTTTGAGGTAACTAACCATTTATTCCACTAATTTTTTAATGAATCTTGTCACACAATGAAAGAAGAAAATGGTTTATTTAATTCATGTTTAATGACAATGTACATTTCTATTGCTCACTAATTGCAGGTTATTGAAAGATAAGGTACTTCCAAGAGACAATTTCTTGCCTCATATCTACGCAGAGGCAAAGAAAATGATAAAAATGTTGGGTGTTGAGTATTGTTGGGACAGGGGCAAACCCAAGGTTCAACTCTAACAATGCACCAAAAAATCCTAACTACTGGCCCTTTCAGAAACACCTGCGAAGTAGATGAAGTCTCACCTAAAGTAGCAATAAGGGGGGTTGTAGGACACATGTGTCTACAGCCAGGGGAAATGAAAAATGATTCTAGAAAAACAACGCAATATAATCTAGAGAGTCTTTAACAATCTTATACTTAGCTTCGCGAAGTTAGTTTAGGTATCCTATATTCAATGGTGAAAATAACCATGCAGTAACAGTATAATAGATAACAAATAACACAACATCAATCACAAATAACAACAAGATATACATGGTTCACCCTCTCCCTAGGGCTACGTCCACAGAACTGTGTTTCTTGATATAATAGATGAAAACATACAGTTCTATCTGTGCACTTAGCTGCAGATCCTTCTCTCTCTTCATCTTTATTTTCCCTCCCTATGCACCCTGCTGCAGGGTTGATCTTCGCACCCAACTGAAGATCTAGAATATAAGAATTCTCTATAATAAAATACTTCTACCTCTCAATATTTCTATCGCCAACAACCAACCTCTCAACTCTTTTAGAGATTTATTTATACATTTCATGACTCTTAGACAACCCTAGACCGAAGTCCAGGTGCACCAACCCTAGGTACCAAAAACCTCCTTTTCAGGACTTCACCAACCTATCCTTCCTTCTTCTCCACGAGGTGCTCCAAAGCGACTATTAGTGTCTTCTTCCGCTTGCTGACCTGTCCACAATTCATCTTCCTTGCTTCTTTGTCTTCCTTGATCTTCTCTTCCAATGACTTGATTTCCTTTTACTTCACTCCTTCTAATCTACTTCTTTAACCACTTCGCCCCCTCTTCATTTTTTGTGCCTTCCATGCTCTTCATACCTTGTCTTTCTTCTTCTTTAATCTTTTCTTTCTTCCTTCAAGGGCCAACATGCCCCAAACACTCACATGTGACTCGTACTGAGTCACTGCAGGGTTGAACCTCCTGTATTGCTTTGACTGTAGACTATGCGAAGCATCCTGTGATTTCTGCTCTGTCGCTTCCTATCATGTGCATACTATCTTTTCTGTGTCTGGTACCCAATTTCAACTGCACCTGGTACCTAGACCCTTCTTCCTTTTCTTTTACTGAGAGCTATAGGGAAACTGGTTGTCACAATACAACTTCAATTGCATAGCTCCACCCTCTGTAACATAGGAAACCTTGAATGGCCCAAGCCAATGTGTCCTGGAATTTCCTGGATGCTTCATGAACTTTTTGTCGTATAAAAGTACCAAATCTCCTTGTTTGAATGCTTCCTCTTGATTCGTCGGTCATGGTAAGACTTTTCTCACTCTTTTTGCACATACTGATGAAATCCTATAATGAACCTGTCTTCCTCTAGTTCCATCAACTGCGCGAGCCTGTCTTGAACAACGCGTCATCCATACCTGTAAATGCTGCAATTCTTAAGCTAGGAACCAAGTATTCCATAGGTACCATTGCTTCCAAGCCATAAACTAACTTAAAGGGAGTCTGCGTTGTTAACTTTTTGCTAGTAGTTTGATAAGCTCATAACACTATTGGAATTCTTAAATCCCAATCATCTCCGTTAACACTGCAAATATTAGTCAGTGCTGTCTCCAAGATCTTATTGAAAGCTTCGACTGTACCATTCACCTATGGTGGTATGGAGTGCTCTTCTAATGGTGAACTTCGAACTCCTGAGTCAAGGCTTCAATATTTTTGTTGATGAATTGTGTGCCTTGATCACTCATAAGGATATTTGGGAATCCAAATCTAGTTATGATATCATCAAAGATAAACCATGCATATGTAGCTGCACTACAGTCCTTAACTTCTCTTACATCTTCCCATCTGGTCAAATATTCTGTAGCAATGATAATGTATCAAGCTCCTGTGCGCTTCCCTAGTGGGTTGATAGGTCCCACAAAGTCAATGGACCATTTCTCAAATGCATGTAAAGTTAGTTGAGGTGATAAAGGCATATCATCCCTTCTTGACGAATTTCCTACTCTTTGGCATACATCATAGGCTTTGTAGTATTCCTTAACATCCTTGTGTAAAGTGGGCCACCAGAGGCCAGCTCTGAGAACCTTCTGCACTGTTTCTTTCCCTACATAATGTCCTCTTGCGATGCCTTCATGTGCTTTTGCAAGAATCAATGGTATTTCTGCCTCCATAACACATCTTCTTAAGATCTCATCTGCTCCCATCTTATATAACTGTCCAGCTATAAGTTGAAAATCTGCAGCGCGGAGTACCAACTCTTTCTTCTGAATAACTGTGTACTCATGAGGTGCCATTCCCGTGGACATGAACTGGACTATCTTGACGAAGTGATCATTGAATTTTCTGATTGCCAACAACTATGCATCTGGTAGTGTATCATCCAAGTTGGTAGGTTCCTCGCCATATTCTAACCTGGATAAGTGATCAGGTCCTTTATTCATCCTTCTCGTCTTGACCACGATCTCAAAGTCATACTCCTAGAATAATAGTATCCATTTGCATATTCTTCCCCCCAAAACTGGCTTGTTGACTAAGTAATTTAATGCAGAATGATCAGTGAACATCTTAAAATGTCCTCCCAAAAAGTAGTGTCTAAACTTTTGTAGTGCATATACCATATCTAAGCCTTCTCTTTCAGTGGTAGTATAATTCCTTTCAAATGAAGAAAGCTTCCTGCTAGAAAAGTCTATAGGGTGGTCATTATCTTCTGCTCCTGGTTGTGCTAAGACTGCTCCTAATGCAATGGACGAAACATCGACATGAACATTGAACTCCTTACTCCAATCTGGAAAAACTAAGATAGGCGCAGTGACCATTTTCTGCTTTAGTGTGTCGAAGCTCTGCTGGCATTCTTCTGTCCATTGAAGCTTACTATCCTTCTTTAATAACTTCTCCATGGGTGTTGTTATCTGTGCATAACCCTTAATAAACTTCCTATAATACACATTGTGCCCCAATGTAGTGAGCAACTGTCTAATCGAAGTAGGAGGAGGTAGATCAACAATGATATCAATCTTATAAGGATCTACCAACAACCCTTGCTTACACACAATGTGTCCTAGAAACACCCCAAAAGGTGAAAAGAAAATACACTTCTTCAAGTTCAGGGCAATCTGACATTGCTTGCACTTAGCTAACATTAATCTCAAACATTCAATATGATCTTTCCGAAGACTAAAAACGGTCCAGTCATCAATGTATGCCTCCAAAAACTTATGTAAAAATTCTTTAAATGCTTCGACCACCACCCTAGAAAATATGGTTGGTGCGTTCTTCAAACCAAAAGGGATCACAGTGTACTGAAAAGAACCCCATTCTGTTGCAAATGTAGTCTTATGTCTGTCCTCCTTAGCAATTCTAATTTGGTGATAGCTTGAAAATCCACCTGTGCATGAGTAAACTTCATGTCCTCCTACATTATCTAGAACTTCATTAGTAAAAGGTGTAGGGAATGGATCATGTAAACATGCATCATTCAATTTCCTTAGATCTACACAGATTCTGATTTCTCCTGACTTCTTATCTTGGACTAGATTAGGGTTGATCCATTCATATTCTTCAATTGGTTCTATGATTCCTGCTTCCTACATTCTATCTAATTCAATCTTAACTTTATGCTTGTACTTGGGATTCAGTCTATAAGGCCTCTGCTTGATAGGATTTGCATCTTCTTTCAAAGGAATCTTCATTTCTCCCATGGGCCCTTTAATGCCCTTCATGTCTGTGAACTTGGTTGGAAACAAGTCCTGATACTCATTCAATAGTTCTGTAATCTTACTAATAATAGCATCATCCCAATAGTCTCCAACATTTGCTAACTTAGGTGCTTGTTCCATTCCAATGTTAACGTTCTTAATTTTAATAGGCTTCCCTACAAAAGGTAATTCAATCCCTGGCCCTTCTATATCTCTTTGTCCTTCAGTTTCTGAAATTTTCACATTCCTAGTGTCATCATCTTCATCAACATTAATATTATAAAAATCCTGTAACCGTTGAAAAGGCGTAGTCCATTCATCTTCTTCTTGTTCAAAAGGGGGGTTATATACTTCCTCAAAGACCTTCTGTCTTGTAATTTGTAAAGCTTGATCTACTGGGGGGTACTGAATTTCAAATAGGAATGTAGCCATAAAATTCTGGGACATACCATACCAATCATTAGTGGCTAAGCATAGTTCTTCTTGAAGATACTAGTTGATAGGCGTAGTATCTAAGGTGATAATGAACTTATGTACCCATTGTTCTTTGGTAATGTTGCTCTAGGTTTCCTTGCAATGTCGCACATGATCCTTAGTGAAACTCTAACCTGTGTATCGAACGTCGCAACCTTCAGCTTGGTCTGAAAAGCGCACTATCAATAAGATGCGGCATTGTACCCACTCCACAATGTTCTTCTTATGTGTTCCCCACCATCTAGCTGGTGTTGCTTCCAAGGCTTCATCTAGTGCCAACAATCTCTGTTGTACTAGTACAATTCTCTCAAATTCAACTAGAAATGTCTCTAAATTATTCAAGCCATCAAATGTAGGAAGATTACTTACTTCTGTGCCAATCCAACGAACTATCTTGGTCAATCTAGCACACCTCCACGTAGAGACTTCATACATTTTGTTATGCCAATTTTCCAATGCTTCTTCCGAATCTAATGAGCATGCACTTTCACTTCGCCAACTTATATTTCCATTTGCTATAGGATTAATATAATCCTGCTGTCCTGCTGTCAGTTTGTAGATGTTTTCTAGCTCATATGCACGGTCTTCTTCTCTTATAGGTTCTGTGTACCTGTGACCTTCATCATGATCAAGAGGTGAAATGACCCTAAGGCCATCACTTTCAAATGTCATTCTTCTCCTTTTTAGGTCAACAACAGTCAAATTGTTGAAATCCCAATCAATTCCTAACAACGTAGGGTAGGGGAAGCTATCATCAACAATCTCAATCACTTCAAAGTCCGTGAATGTCCTCACTCCATCGATGTCTACAGGGACATGCTCTAGTATTCCAAAGGGGCTAACCGCCTAGTGATTAGCCATACTGAGCCTAATAGGAGAGTAAATAAATTTAGGTTTTCCCATCAATGCCCAAGTATGCTTTGTCATTTAATTCTGATCCCAAATCGAGGACCACATAGTCTATGTTGTAGTCTCCAATCTGAGCACTAAGGTGCAGTTCCTTGCTTGTCCTCCTTTTTCTAGATACTTGATTCACAACTCTACTCAGCAGAGGATATACTCTTCCAATTTCATACTATCTTATCAGGTGTTGTAGTTCCTGCACAACTCTTTCATCTTTAATCAAGTTGATGAAAGTATACAAGAAGTCCATAAGCTTGCTTACCTCTTTTCCTTGCCTGAGTGGGAAAAATTGATTAAATCCTGGAGGCATTTTAGATTCCTTTACTTCTGGTTGTGCCCTATATGAAGAAGCCTGTTCTCCTACAAATTCTTTCCTTGCTTCTTCGAAAGTACACTTTTCTCTCCTTGGATCAAACAACTGTGCCTTCTCTGTACCTCTTCTGATCCTTGATCCATCTGTAGTATTTCTTGGAGTCACCCTATCTTCTTCTATGACAATGCCTCCTCTAGTAATAACAATGACTCTAGGATCCTCACCACGAGGTTCCATTGATATTAGTTAGACTTGCTAGTTTCCACCTCATCTTTCCTGAAGTTTAGCTAACAATACTGGACAGTCTTCGATGACATGATCGAATGAGTTACAATAGTTGCAAGTAGTACAGGGGTTCTAACAATCCCTTTCCAAATGTCCTGGCTGGGTGCAGTTATAGCAGATAATCTGACCTCGACCTCGACCAATGCCTCCTCCTCGTCCTCTTCCTTTGAACCCACCATGAGAGTTGAAGTTTCCTCTTCCTTGGGAGTTGAACTACGCAACATTCCCTTCTTGCTGTAATTCTCCTTGAATTCTATATGTATCCCTTGACCTTTCATGCACGAGGTCATAAGCCCTACAATCCTTCTCATCATGCCCCACATATTTGCATAATGTACAATAAAGGTTGGTGGGTGTCTAGACACATTTCTACATATAATATCATTCACCAGGGTGATGTCTATTTCTACATACCTCACACCAAGGTAAAGTAGCTTGCTTCAAAGGGTTAGGGGCTCTAGAGGCAAAGTATTCATTAAATAAGGGTCATTTCTCTTTGTCATGGCCCTCTAATTTACATATGATACACTAGATGTCTTCTCTTTTCTCTTTTCCTTTGTCCTTCATATATTCAACCTATAAAGATAAGCTAGTTAATTGATTCAAAATCTGACTCATACCTGGTCTGGATTTAGGACAGCGGTAGACCCAGGGTTCAAATCTAACAATGCACCAACAAACCCTAACTACTATCCCTTTCAGCAACACCTGTGAAGTAGATGAAGTCTCACTCAAAGTAGCAATAAGGGGGGTTGCAGGACACATGTGTCTACAACCAGGGGAAATGCAAAATGATTCTAGAACAACAACGCAATATAATCTAGAGATTCTTTAACAGTCTTATACTTAGCTTCACGAAGTTAGTTTAGGTATCCTATCTTCAATGGTGAAAACAACCATGTAATAACAATATAAAAGATAAAAAATAACACAAAATCAACCACAAAGAACAACACGATATACCTGGTTCACCCTCTCCCTAGGGCTACGTCCACAAAACTGTGTTTCTTGATATAATAGATGAAAACATACAGTTCTATCTACACACTTAGCTTCAGATCCTTCTCTCTCTTCCTCTTTATTTCCCCTCCCCACGCACTCAGCTGCAGGGTTGATCTTCGCACCCAACTGAAGATCCAGAATACAAGAATTCTCTACAACAAAATACTTATACCTCTCAATATTTCTATTTCCAACAACCAACATCTCAACCCTTTTAGAGATTTATTTATACATTTCATGACTCTTAGACAACCCTAGAACGAAGTCCAGGTGCACCAACCCTAGGTACCAAAACCCACCTTTTCAGGACTTCGCCAACCTGTCCTTCCTTCTTCCCTGTGAGGTGCTCCAAAGCGCCTATTAGTGTCTTCTTCTGCTTGCTGACCTGTCCATGATTCATCTTCCTTTCTTCTTTGTCTTACTTGATCTTCTCTTCCAACGAATTTCTTTCCTTTTACTTCGCTCCTTCTTTTCTGCTTCTTTAACCACTTCGCCCCCTCTTCGGTTTGTGTGCCTTCCGCGCTCTTCATACCTTGTATTTCTTCTTATTTAATCTTTTCTTTCTTCCTTAAAGGGACAATAAGTACATATCGTACCATGCATGTTCGAATGGTTGTATTCTATATATAAATGAATATGCAGACAAAGAGATATGTCCAGAATGTGGGCATGCCATGTACGATAAAAAAAAAGGGTAAGTGTTGTAATCTAGGTAAAAGTAGGGGATTGTTACGAGTAGTTCATTACATAAGCATGCATAGAATCACATTCTCATACATATAGAAAAACACATACACAAAGTAGTGGAAGTGCAAAGAACAACACTTTATTATATATAGATGTGTTAATACAACACAAAAAGAAACCCTTTCCTTGATACATGATCATCTATTTATACATACATATTCAGTTACTAGGCAATTGTAACTACTTAACTGCCTAGGTCAGTCAGTTTAACAGACACTTCGAACAACTTGTACTTCCAACTTCGACATTCGAATGACTAATTCTTAGTCGGTTGTTGGGTCTAGCTGACAGAGTCGACTAGCCCTTACAACATCTCCCCCCACCTCAATTCCTTAGTCGTCTCGAGCAAGCGAGGAGTATGGAAAATTTTCTTTTACATTGGTTGTTTTTACAAAATGAGAGAGAGAGAGAGAGAGATGCAAAATTTTCTGGTGCTTGAAGAAGTTATGTAGCTATATCTGACTGTCCTGTTGGCATATTTCGGGGGCCGTTGATCGACTCGACTGGTTCTTTTGTTTTGCTCCCTGGGTCAGCTTCAAATGTTGTTTGGAATATGCTAGGTGCCACTTGCTATAGGTGCTAAACAAATTCATGCCATGCACTAATTGATTGGTGTGCTTCCATACCTAGTATCTTCATTTGTCATAGGTGATTCAATTTTTCTGATATCTTTGCGTCCTGCACTATGGTTGATTCTAGGTCGACTTGTTGTTCTCCTTGTTGAGTCTTGTTTCTAACTTGGTTGAGTCAGTCGACTACACTATCAGTCTCTCTCTGTGCTTAATGGACTTCCCTTTTCCATTATTTCTCCTGTTGTGCCAATTGTGTTTTTAGTACTCTGTCCTTAGCCAACTGACTTGTCAAGGCATCCTTTATCTTTATGTCAGTTGTGATGTTTCTGATTTTTTCTACATTTTTGACCGTGGAATTTTGTGCCCTGATATTTCTATATGTAGCTGCAAAGTATGAAGGCCAATTACTCACCTCCACATTAAGATTTGATACCTACCTGATGGTGTCATCCAAGTTTTGCCTTACTTTCTTAAACTTAGTGTATTCTTCGGTCATGGTGGTGGTTGTCTTCTCCTATAGTTTTTGATTTTCTCTGATTGCTAGGATGTGTTGCTTCTATATGCTCTTCTTTTCCTATTGAAGAATCTTGACTTGATGTTGTCTTTATGTGTTATCTTTTACCAACCTTTTGACCAAGTATTTAAAATCTGCCACGTGGCTCTTAGTTTCTGGCAACCGCTCCATCCCTAAATGCTTCTTGACTTCCTCTTTACATTCTTGTAGTATTTTCCTCTGATCCTCCTTTATTTGTGACACTCGACTTCCTTCCTTAATACATTTTTTCCACCTCTTTGCTGATTCTTTTGATATGTCTTGATGTAAGTCGAGCAGGTGCTGGTCGGATATTCCTGTCAGGTCGAGTGTAGTTTCAGTAGCTGATCCGGGCAGGCTGGAAGGTCAGGTTGTTTCGATGATGATTTTTGGAGATTCATTTTTCTTACTCTTCTCTGAATATTTTTTCGATCCCCCCCTTTATCTTGGCCTTTTGTTTTCTGTTGTGTAGGTGAGAGAGTCTGCTACTGCTGTGTAGATGAGTGAGTTTGATCAAAATTTTCCCCTTTTGTTGTTTTCTCCTATTGTGTCTGTTGTGTTTCTTTTTGAAAGGGAGGTTGTTTCTCCTATTGTCGTCCTTGTTATGTATCCTTAGTCGGGGGGTTTTCTGGAAGGGATTCCTTTATATGTTCCTACCTTTGTTGTTGTTCTTCCAAGTTATCTCGTTTCTTCATTTGTTCTACTTTTGTGGATATGCATGACATTGTCTCTACTAGCTCTGATTCATGAGTATTAACATCCTAGGTGATGACTTCCTAGGGCCCGACCTGTTGCTGTACATTTTCAAATGGATGAGCTGACTCTGTTGATGGTTTTGCGATTGACTCATGCTGCTCTAGCTCGTCGATTTCAATCTCTTCATCGACCAACATGGACGGTTGATCCGAATCTATTTCTTTTGAAGACTCATCAATGATGAATTTTATTTTCTTCTTATTTGTCGGTCATTGCTTGACTATTGCTACCTGCTCAGTTGGGGGGATTCTTGTGTCAATTCAATTGTTGAGTAGGTTTTTCTTTTCTTGTCGAATGTCAACTTTACTTGAATTCCATTTTTGTACGGTCTTTTGTAATCCTTGTCGGTGTGACTATATCGATTTGACTCTTGAGGATCTTCTTCTTCTTTGTTCCCTTTGTTTCAATTTGCCGAATTATATATTTGAGTTGCTTGACTTGTTGTTTTTATTTCTCCATGGCCTCCTTCATTCCTAGTCCGAACGACGAGCTTAAAATATTCTTCAATGTAGCTATCTCCTATTGGTTTTTCTTCTCCGACTGCTTAATTTTTTCAACAAATTTTCTTTTAATGTTGGTCATCTTCTCCTTGGATTTTGTAAGTAAGTAAGTAACCCTTTGGAGTTCTAATTTGTTGTCGACTCGGTTAACAATTGCATCCAGTCATTTGCATTGGAATTTTTCGACACCTTGACCCAAATCTTCAGAATGCCGATGATTCGATGAATGAGTCCCCCTGTTATTGTTATTGGGTTATCGAGTAAGATATATCCATGATGATATCGACTAACAATGAATTTTTTCGCCTCTTCTTTCCATCAACCTAAGTCGGCAACCTACGGTGCTCCTAAGAGGTGTCTGATTCTCGCATTTTCCATGAATTCTATTTCAACCTTCCAACGACCGTCCTCCATCCCCCATTTTGTGAAGTTTTTCCATTGTTTACTCCAGTCCATCTCCTCTAGCCACAATTGTCAGATGTTCTACATCCAGATTTGCAACGACGTTTCGGTTGCTCTATTGAACTTTTGTCTTAATATTGGTTCTTCCACTATATCAGAGGCTTAAACTTTCATTCTCGACATATCTAAATCGAGTTCGATCGTATTCAACAAATCTGAGGAAATTGCGGGTTCGTTCTTGTGCTCAATCGACTCTATACTCTCTTGCGGGGGAGAGAATAACAATGATATGAAGTCGTAGGCGTCTTCTATATTTATAGTAGGGAGTGGTAAATTCAGATTAAATGCGATCAACTATTTCATAGAATCATGCACCTCTGTCATAATTGTTGATGGGTTGGTCGACTCGTATGAGGGGACGCCTAGGGTAGTGCCTAGTTGGAACACATGCGAGTCTTGTCAAGCATTAGTTGTGGTAGTTTCCAATTGATTGTTGTATGTTTCAAGTTGATCCATAGTTATATCAGTGGCTGCGTAGTGGTATTCTACGTCGCATCAATCATTCATTTTTCTATCATGTTTGGCGGTCCTTTTCTTTGGCATCTTAAGTGCATTGTCCTTTCTGGAGTCATAATTTTTGTGGTTGGTTTTTCCTCATGATCGATCGACTAAGTCTCCTATGTTAATCCTTGGTCAATACATGAGTCAACTGCTTATTGATTTTGTATCATCAGGTTTCCTATTTTTGGTTCTTTCTGGTCCATGGTCTTGATAATTACTCTGCTCATCTTTTTTTATAGTAATTCTCCTTACTTGTATGATTGCTTCGCTCGCTTGATTGGGATATTCCTCGATCAATCAACTGTCTCTTCTTGAGTAATTATCGCAAGTCTGGAGATGGGGTCATGTGTCTATATTGTCTTCGTCTTCTTTCTTCCGCAATTCTATGGATTGACCATGGGCTTGTTTCTCTCTCCATTCTTCTTTTTCCTTACTTTTCTTCAAGGCTTTGGGACTTCTTTAATACTTGATTTTACCTATAACATTTTTTTGTACCTGAATTCTTTATAACTAATTTTAGTTTATTAATGTAAGAATAATTTATTTTCATAGTAATGTTATTAATGTATATTTTTTGACTTTGACCAGGATGTTACATACGAATTTCCAGTTCTAGTCGGTCTCTGTTGGCATTATTTTTGCGAACTTTTCCACCAGGGTTCATGATTCTTATGTATTATACTTATTTAATTGAGCTCCATTAATTAATTTTTTAAATGGATTCCCCAACAAAGTTTGTAGTTGAACCACTGCCGTTGGTTGAATATCTTCTATAATATATGAACCAAGCCATGATGTTTCTAACTTCCTGAGTTTTCCTTTGACTTGACTATCATATAATAAAACCATGTCTCCATTTTTCATCTCCTTATTTTTTAGATGTCGATCATGCCACACTTTCTGTTGTTTATTTTGTACTTCTTGGTGGTGCATTTCTATTACTCTTCCTTCTTTTAGCTTATTCAATTGGTAAATTCGATCATTCAAGATTCTGCCTTGGTCGAATTTGGAAACAACTGCTACCCTATATGAGTTGGCCCAGTAGTGAAGTGGGATCACAACTTCTTGTCCGTAGAATAATTTAAAGGGGGTCTGTCCAGTTGATCTCTTATATGCAGATCTATTTTCCCACAAAAATGCAGGAATTTTGTTATCCCAATCATTCTTGTCGACACTACATTTTTAGTGAGTCCTTTGTGTAGCGTTTTATTAAATAATTTCACATCACCATTTTCTTTGGGATGGTATACAGTTGTTCTTCTGTGATCAATGAGAAATTTATTTAGAAGGTTTTGGATTGTCTCATTTACAAAATGTGTCCCTTGATCATTGATTAGTGTTAGTGGACATCCAAATCTTGTTATTATGTTCTCATAGATAAATTCCGCTGCGACTTATTTAGTACATGTTTCGACTGGTTCTGCTTCCACCCACTTGGTCACATATTCGACTTCAGTAAAAATATATTTTGTGACTGTTCTTCATTCTCTTTGGGGAAATGGACCGACAAAGTTGATGACCCATATTTCAAATGGTAGGTTAGAGTTTACCGACTGTAATGGAATTTCATTTTTCCACAGAGTTCAACCCATTCTTTGGTAGCTATGACATTTTTTAACATATTCCAGAAAATATTTGTGTAGGTTCGACCACCATAGACCCGCATGAAGTATATTTTGAGTTGTCATGTCGGCTTAGAAGTGCCCCCCAGTTGGCTCTGTATGTGCTTCGTTGATGATGTCTTCTCGTTCATGTTCTAAAGCATATCTCCTCAAGACATTTTTGTGTCCCATTTTACACAGATATCCATTTATGATGGTGAATGACGTCGCCCTTAGAGATAACACTTTCTTTTTATTTGCAGGGAGATCTTCGGGTTCCTTCCCCTCTTGCAAGAAAATTTTCATTTCTTCTAGATCTTTTGGGGCTGCCTCAACACGAAATATATGCACATCTAGAAGGTCGTATTCTATGTCGGTCGGGTCCTCCCCTGTCTCCAGTTGGGATAGATGGTTGGGCTTGATGTTCCTTTTTCCTAGTCAGATGATTGTATCGAATTCAAATTATTGGAATAAAAATAACCAATGAAAGATATTTCTTTGATGTACAAGTTTATTAACTAGGTACTTTAGTGCCTGATGATCTGTAAAAAATGTGAAAGGGTTCACAAGTAAATAATGTTAGAATCTATGCAATGAAAATATCATGGACAAGGCTTCCCTTTCTGTGGTCGAGTAATTCCTTTCTTCTTTATTTAGCTTCCAACTGGTGTAAGCATTAGGGTGGTCGATTGTGTCATCATATGGTTGTGCGAGAACTGACCCTACAACGACATCTGAAGCATCAACAGGTACGTGAAATCTTCTCGATGAGTCGGGGAATTTTAGTATAGGAGCTTTGACCAATTTTTTGTTTAAGAATTTGAAGGACTCTTGGTAGTCTTGGCTCCATCCGAACTCAATTTCTTTCCGAAGCATCTTATCCATTGGAAAATTAATATCTCAATAGTGGCTTATAAATTTTTTGTAATACCTACTATGTCCGCGAAATATTTTAATCTGTTTCTGATTTACAGGTGGTTTCAAGTCGCAGATGATTTTGATTTTCGCCATGTCGAATTTTACACCATCTTTGCATACCACGTGTCCTAGGAGAATGCCAATTGGGGTGGAAAAGATGCATTTCTTAATATTGAGAGAACATTTGATTTGTCTGCATCGTTCAAGCATTAATTTGAGCCATTGCATATGGTTTTTAAATAGGTTGTGTATAGTCTAGTCTTCGAAATAGATAGCCATTGTCTTGTAGATGTATTCTTGAAAATAATGTCGGGGCATTCTTTAGCCCAAATGGCCTTATCTTATAGGAGAAGGAGCCAAATTCAGATACAAATGTCGTCTTTGGTTGGTATTCTTTAGCTATAGGTACTTGATTGTATCCCGAAAACTTGTCTATGAATGAATAACATTCATGACTTGTGACTTCACTGATTATTTCATCAGTGAATGGGGTGGGGAATAGATCCATCAGAGTCAATTTGTTGAGTCCTCGGAAGTCGACATAGATTCTTAAATTCTTAGGGTCATTCTTATTCAGTTGGATCATCATAGGAATTTCCCAATCTGCTTTGTCGATTGAATATATGATGCCTGCTGCTAACATTCCATCAATTTCTTTTTGGACGATCAACTTATATTTGTGTGATAATTTATAGGGTCATTTTTTAATCGGCTTTGCCCCAGGGATGAGTTCAATTTTCATTTCTCCCATTTCTTCTACAAGTCCTTTTAAATATTTATAGTCTTTGGCAAATAAATCTTGGTATTCCTTTAGCAAGTCAACTATGTCAGCTGTTTGATTTTCCGACTAGTAGTCACCTACTCGTGCCATTTTGGGTCGATTGTCATTTGATATATCAAACTCTTTTTTCTTTATTTCAACATTCATCCATTCAAGTGGTTTTGCTTCGTCGAGGTGTTGTTCCCCTTCTTTGACTTTGGTGAAGCTTTTCGGGAAGTTGGGTTGTTCAAGTTCATCCTTTTCTTCCTTGGTTATTTTTACTAATGATTTTCCATAGTTTTGCATAACTGGGTGATCACTTTTCTATCAAAATCTTTGGCTAGGACAACTTGTGTTTTCCATGTTGATTCTTCGGGTTGTTGTATTTTTCATTATTCTTTGTCGAAATAAGGTGGCATGTCGATGTCGGCCCTATGTCGACTATCGTTTTCTCCCTTTCTTTTTGTGTGGATGGAGTCGTTTTTTCAAGAAAAAAATTTGATTTGTTGGGTTGCTTCTCTTAAATGTTCTTATTCTAGGGTAAATTCAAAATATTTGATAAAGTTTTCTCTGGTGTCAGGCTAGTTGAGTGTGTGACCACACACTTCTTTAATTTTGTACCATTTGTGTGGTATTTTTTCTAGAGTATTTGGAAGCATATGCGGCCATACTCTTTTGTCTCTGTAGCCTATTTTGCGCCATTCATTTTCGTAATGGTGAATGTGTTCCACTAGGTCATATCCGATTTTGAAGAGAGTAATATCGACTATTTTAGCTAGCTTATTTTCTCCAAAGCGTTCTATAAAGTAAATCGACACGGTTCTCCAAGTATGTAGTCTTTGGGAATATGTTTCCCACCATCTTACGGCTTGGCCTGTGAAAGTTTCTACTAGGATTTGGGTTCTACCATGTTCTCTTACACATTTAGAAACTTCTTTAACATGTGTCAATGGTGCATTTCATTTGTTATAGAGCAGTGGCCTTTTTGTTGTATTTTCGGCTGGAATTAGAGTGGGAGTTTTTTCGTAGCCTTTTCTCATATAATATGGGTACTTCTTGGATGGAAAAACATGTTCTTGGATGTTTATTTGGGATGGATTCAATGGTTCAACAGTGTTTTGAGTGTGCTTCATAATTTTCTGTCTACCAATTGTATAGAGTCAAGTCGGAGTTGTGTTCGACCAACAGGGGAGATTCTGCTGAGATTTCTCCTTGAACATTTGGTTTGACATAATATCTTTGTTCATTGATTACATGGTTCAAACATTGAGCTTCTTGATCTTCATCCCATGATTCACTCCAAGGTTTCCCTTCATTAGGGTCCAAGGGGATTATTATTTTTCTTCCACTCTCTTTTAACTTGATTCTGTCCTTTTTGAGGGAGATAATGGCTTGCATTTATCATCCCCGTGGCCGAACGTCGAAAAGTGTTGCATATGATGGTATTCCTTCAACTAAGTTGATCACCTTGAAGTCGACTAGTGTCGCTATACCCATAATTTGAGTTTTGACATTTCTGAGTATGCCTATAGGCTCTATTAATCTTTGGTATGCAAGCTTGAGGTAATTCAATGTTGGTGATAATGAAGGCCAACCCAACCATATCCACGTATCCCAAGGTAGGATATTTACTTGTGATCTAAAGTCGACGACTACTTGGTTAATCAATACCCCATGGATTTCCAAGATGACCCGTGGGTCATAATGTTTATGCTTATAGGAAAGTTGCTTGACATCTTTAGATGGTCTTTGCCCTTATTTATACTCTCTTAGTATATTAAGAAGATCCAACAATCGACCGACTGAATGATTTTACTTTAGGAGTTGTAAAAATTCTTGTACAATGTCTTCATTTTGTATTCCTCTATTTGGCTGGTCTTGATTAGAAATTTTGAAGAATTTAAGTGATTCCTTCATAATTTGTTCTTCTTTGTCTAGATTTGGAAATGGAATAAACATCCCTATATGTCGATCTTGTGAGGGGATATTATTAATATCTCATCCTGCATGTGATCTAGTGACAACATGTAGGTTCTTTGAATTTACCACTTGTTTCGAGACTGTGTGTAGGAGGTTCACATTCTTTTTGATCATGATCTTATCAAGTACTATCAGACAATCTTCAAGTGAATGATCATTGACACCACATATGTTACAAAATTTTAAGTTGACCCAATATTTTATTGGGTAGTCAAGGCTAATGTGGTTGTCTTTCCAACAATTGTAACAATAAGGTTGACCTCAACCTTGGAACCTAACTTGACCGCGACTGCCTCGACCTTGACCTCGACCTCGACCTCGACCATAATAGTCATTTCTTCTTCCGTAGTCATTATTCTAATTAGTTTCTTATGTATGATAGACTATTTGCATGTTTTTTCTATTTCATGTATTTAGTTAGCACTCAGATGTTTTATGGCTACGTGCTTCATAAATATGACACCATTTGGTATTTTTCAAGTTGCGCAGACAACCTTGCACAATATGGTCCGTCAAAGTTTCACATATGTTACAATATGTCTCAGCTTGCACTCATCATGCATTTTCTGATCCTGTTACTTGATCATCGAGACTACAAGTATCTTTGGTTTGACCCTCTTTGCAGCATGTGGTATACCAAAACTCGCTTCTTCTTAAGGTTATATTTTTTATGGTTTGCTGTAGATGTTCTATTTTTTCTTCTAGCCTTTTTGTTGACGAGGAGGTCGATGGGCCGTCATCGTCTGATTCAACACATTGTGCTTTCTATAATTTGTCTTCACATGATATTCTCTAGTAGAGTCATAATGGAGCTCATATTCATTGTAGTAATCCAACTACATACCATTGTACTAGTAGATTTTGATCGATTGTCGATGAGATTTGGATAAGGATATCTTTGAATCTTTTGTCGTATTCATGGATTGACTCGCCTGGTCTTTGCTTTATTTCTTTCAATTTTTGTGTGGCCAAGTGTGTAACATCTTAGACTTTGAAAAATGATAAAATTTTTCTCTTTATTTTTTATTTTGATTGATTTTGATTTTCTGTGAAATTCATAAACCATGTTAGAGCACGGTGTCGAAGATCAACACCAAATTGTGCCATTTGTTTATCTTCATCTGTGATGTCCACTGCATCCCAAAATTTTTCACATACGAACAAATGTTTTTTTGGGTCCTCATCTCCTTCATAAATGGGAATATTATTGAGTCCCATTGTTGTTTTGTTTCTACGAACAATAGATTTTTGTGATGTTTGGTTTATCACACTTTTCAACTGGGATGTTGTATTTTTAGTCGATTGTTGTTGTGCTGACTTGTATTTCAGTCGGTATTCTAATGGGTGGTATGTTAAAAGTAATTGTTCCTTCTTTGTTTTGAGGGTTTCTTCTTCAGTTTGGCAACTTTGATATTTGTACTCAACGATATGTTATTCCAATGAGCGTGTTGGTTCATGGTTATACTTTACTAAATTATTATGTTCCTTTGATATGAGATCTGGTAGGGGGGTCGACGTCGTGAGATCCTTTATGTGAACGAGCATGTTATTGACTTGTTTTAGGTTTATTTCAGATTGGACTATGAGCGTATTGCGTATATTCCCATGCTCGTTGGTTCTGTACCATAACCTCATGGAGTGTTCATCGATATGGAGCCTCTGCTAGAGGAATTATTTGATTCGAGGGTTAGTTACTTGAATAGGAGGAGTGCATATTGCGGGTCCTAAGTCTTCATAATCCATGCTTACGGGTTGGTCTACAAGTTGATGGTTTCCCATGCTAGCCTCTATCAACTGTACTTCATTAATTCTATCAGGGGTCGCCGCGGCTGCTGTTATTTCCAGATCTGGTCGATTAATGTCAGACTCAGACTGTTCACGCACTCTATCAGGATGAACTTCCCCGACTACTTTTATATTCGAGTTCTAACTGTGATACATGTTGTGGATCTCCTCTCTTTTATTTTTCCTCTTGTCTCGCTCCAATTTTTAGATGTCGGTCGTTTTTTCATAAATTTTCTTTCCTCTCGAAGACTTTTATGCTTTAGTTGAACAAACATTGGTATGCTCTTTTCTTACAACATCTCACAGATCAACCGACCCCCGATATTCACCCGACTTACTTGGAGTCGGTGGAGATGGCCATGTTTATTGTTTGAAGAAGTAGTCCCAGGCTTCTTTTGTATCTTTGCACCTTGCTTCTAGGAATTCCTTCCCACTTCTCGTCTTTCTCTTCCAAATTACTATTTCACAATGGTGTACGTAGTCAAGATCAATATTCAACAGTGCTGCCGAATCCTTTGTCGAGAAGAAATTTATGGAGCATTCTTGGGACTGTG
Organism: Picea engelmannii; assembly: GCA_009831015.1. Lineage (NCBI taxonomy): Eukaryota > Viridiplantae > Streptophyta > Pinopsida > Pinales > Pinaceae > Picea > Picea engelmannii. The sequence goes on from ML823075.1 coordinate 89,227, forward strand.
CACAAAAATACATCGTGTAGTTCCATGTAATTTTTTTTTTTATTGTGTCGAGGAAAGTTTGATCCTCGATAGATTTTTCTGTTATATAATTTTCAAAAATTCTTTCAACCCACTCATGCAAGTTCTACATCCATCCACCGTTTATAATCTTGAGCATTAATTTTTTGTTGGGATTCAATTTACACATTACCAGATTTGTTGATGTACTCGAATATGGATTCTGGGATTGCTTCTAGAAATATTTCGCGAGTCTCTGAGAAAAATCACGATCTTTCTTCTGCTAGCGATAGGTTTTTTCTTCTTGCATAATTCTTAATGTAATTCTCAATTTTTCACTCCCACCATTCGCGTATGTCTTGTAAATTTATCATCTATGTGATATTCTACCTGCCCAGGTTCAGAACTACCAACAATGGAACCAATGTTGTAATCTAGGGAAAAATAGGGGATTGTTACCAATAGTTCATTACATAAGCATGCATGGAATCACATACTCATACATATAGACAAATACATACACAAAGTAGTGGAAGCCCAAATAACAACACTTTATTATATATATATATATGTGTGTGTGTGTGTGTGTGTGTGTGTGTGAATACATCACAAAAAGAGACCCTTTCCTTTATACATGATCATCTGTTTATACATACATATTTAGTTACTAAGAAGTTGTAACTACTTATCTACCTGGGTCGGTTGGTTTAACAGACACTTCAAATGACTTGAACTTCCAAATTTGATAGTCAACCGACTAATTCTTAGTCATACTGTCGAGTCTAGCTGAGAGAGTCGACTAGCCCTTACAACATTTTCCTTATAAGATATTAAGGCACATGCTTGCAATTCCAAGGATTAAATGGCTCTTTCATTCCAAAAAATTATCCGTGTTGCATAGGTGGTGTGCCTCACATAGAAGTGAGCCAGGAGTTATGTGAATCCCAACAGATTCAATAACCATGAAGGATATATAAGATATATGGCCCAATAAATTCAAGGATAAAGTATAGAGCCTACGTTTAAACATAGACATGGTTGGAGTTAACCTATATTCCTTCCAAGACATCAATTATTCTATTTGGCCAGTGGTAGTGATCAATAAGAATACCCCCCCATGGTTGTCCATGAAGAATGAACATCTTATGCTGGCTCTTATAGTCCCAGATAGAATACAAGTGAAGATAATGGATTTCTACCTCCAATCACTGATCGATGAATTTAGGCAATTATGGGAAGGGATACATGTATATGATGTACCAAGACCCATCCCAATGGAGAGGTCTTTTTGATTATATGGAATATGCGTGTAGACCATGCAAATTATCTAGGACTAGGATTTTTCTTTGGTAAACATGTCAATTGATTTGTTTATATTTGTAATGTTACTTGGCATACTTCATTTGGTGAAACTATATTTTTGACACTAATGTGCTTTGTTTACAATAACATTGTAACAAAATCATGGATGTAAATGTTGTGGACCTTCTATAAAGGCTAGGTAGTCCAACCACCTACGAAATTTGGTGTACAATTGCGTGAGGGTATTCCTCCCAGAAGACCACCCTTATAGAAGAGTTGCATATGCTTTCAATGGTAAACTAGAGAGAACACAAAGACCTGAAATAATGACACTAACTGATTAGATTAGTGCATATGACACAAAGAAGGAGAAGGAATTGGTAGAATTGTTTGATTCAAATGGGGAACTTGTGTTCGATGATCCTGAATTTTTTGACACCTATGTTGAGAAAATTCCCATCGGGATGAAAAGGAAATATGTATTTTATGAGCTCCCATATTGGGAGCATCTTAAGATTTGCCACTTACTAGATCCCATGCATATATTCAAAAATGTTTCATATTCTTTATGGAGGCACTTATCATCAAATAAAAATGACACATTGGTCGTTAGGAGAGATCTTATTGCTTCAAATACTAAAAAGAGACATTGGCCAAGAAAATAAACTAGAGGAGAGGCCGATCCCTCTTGGTCTTTTAAAGAAGGTGATGTCCCATGTATTTTGAAGAAAGATGATCTTTCCATGGTGAAGGATGTTATATTGGGTGTGAAGGAACCTTATTTATATGGGTCAATTCTACGACATTGCTTCATTGTAGAAGGGAATTTATCAGGGTTGAAATCACATGACTATCTGAATATTCCAAGGGTATGTATGTTGAAGAT